>JAPXFY010000018.1:74724005-74749005 GCA_030674185.1 Monoplex corrugatus
CAAACCATGAGTAACAAAATTCAGACATGCCGTTTCATGTCTCTTCCTGTTCCCACGCCTACCAGATTCTTGGCACCGGGCACAATCTACTCCCTTATCTCTTGGCTCTTGCCCTGTGCTTTCTTCAGAACAGGACTATACCGATATAGCATGGCCACTTCTCAAAATTGCAGAACTCATCTCACTTCCCTTTTGACATCATAGTTGCCTCCCCTCTCCCCTTTTCTTACTACTGCTCATGATGACATGGGCATTCCATCTCTTACCCACTGGACGAGGCGGCAGGGAAGTTTTTAGTCCCGTTTTTATTATCCATTGTTTGGTGTCTGTGATTTGTCTGTGACCGTGCGTTCGCGCTTGACAAAGGCTAGTTGGCCGAAAATTTGCGCTTGTTTTGTTTTGTCTTGTTGGAGACGCGCTTACATTGGTTTTCTTGTTCTTCTGATTTTCCAATAAGTCTGCTTTGAAAACGGGTACTCATTTTTATTGGATTCTGTCGTGTACGGAGGCGGTAAAATCAGCATTTCAGTAGGAAAGATTTAAACAGAAATAAACTTATACAATACAAAAAATAAAATTACACGAAAACCTTCAGCTATGGAGCAGAATTCATACTCTAAGAGATTGGAGTAACTGCGGTTTAGGAGAACAACAATACCTTGGACTGTACGACATTTTAGAGGAGGAGCTCCATTGACTGGATAATTAGCACTGTAATCGATACAATGAGGTTAGCTCTCCTGTCGGCTTGTGTTGATTGAATTAATGAACGGTTCTACTCACCTACTGACACTGATCACAAACCAGCTGTCAGATCTGTCTTTTTAACCCTGTAACTCCCACACCGTGTCCACCAACTGCAAAAACTTAACCCTTTGGCTCCCTCATCCTACCCACCAGCTTCCTGCAGGAAGCTGGTAGATAGGGTGAGGGAGTAAAAAAAATTGATTTTGCTTTTCTGACGTGGCTGACAATGCAGGATGGTGGTAGACAGTGTGCGGGAGTCAAGGGGTTAACGGGCTGGCTGGTCCGTGTGCCAGACATGTGGACTTTGGATATAATGACTCAAGTTCAGATCCTCCAACCAGTCGCTGTGGTGTGGTGGTTAGCGCAACGGACTATCGACTGGAAGGTTGTGGGTTCGAATCCCCATCAGTACCTTTCAAAAACAGCACCTTCAAAAAATCATTGTCGGCTCTGATCAGCTCCTACCCAGAGTTGGGCGTGCTATGGGCTCACTGGGAAGACTGGGACTACATAGTCGAGTCTCATCCACTTCACGGATACGTCATTGAGGGTGTTGCTCAAATCTTCTGACCAATACCGCAGGTGTCTGTATCTCTAAGTCTGGTTGACGCCAGGATATGTTATGATAATAAACATAAAATACAGGCCTGTCACAAAAGCCCCAATCCTAGATGGAACTCCACAGCATCATGATTATCATCCTCATTGACATCATCGCATTACAAAAACTGTTGCAGCTTCTGTGGCCATTACGGTGGCGCAGAAAACGGGACGACAAAAGAAAAAAGGTGGTGATCACAAAGGTAACCTCCCTGAGTGCGATGATCCTAAAAAAAAAAAAAGTTCCATTCCCCTGCCTGAACATAAACAGTGACCTGATCGCTGCCGGCCTTAAGTGCTCTGGTCATTCCGCAGGTATCAGCATTTCAATGGGGACATCTCGTCCTCTACCTCCCTATTTACAGAGAATCTCGATCAGCTACGCGCAAGACACGGAGAATTTTTTTCTTGATATTTATTTTATTTTATTTATTTATTTTTTTTAAGTAAAGGATCATTGCACTCAGGGAGGTTACCTTTGTGCTCACCTTTTTTTCCGTCCCGTTTTCTTCGCCACCTTAATGGCCACAGAAGCTGGAACAGTTTTTATTATTCGATGATAATGATGTCGATGTGGATGATAACATGATACTATGGAGTTTCATCTAGGATTGAGACTACGTGACAGGGTTGTACTCTACGTTTACTATCATAATATATCCTGGCGTCAACCAGGCCCGAGAGATACAGACACCTGTGGTGTTGGTCAGAAGATTTGAGCAACACCCTCAGTGACGCATCCGCGAAGTGGATGAGACTCGACTGTGTGGTTCCAGTTTTCCCAATGAGCCCATAGCACGCCCAACTCTGGGTAGGAGCCGGTCAGAGCCGAAAAAAAATCCCATAATGATTTTTGAAGGGACTGATGGGGATTCTAACCCACAACCTTCCAGTCGGTAGTTCATTGCGTTAACCACTACACCACGACAAGTGGTTTATTTATTTTATTCTTATTATGATTTCCTTTTTTTTTTTTTTTTTTTGGTTGGGTGGGGGTAGAGAATGGGGTTGGGTAATGGAAACCCTCCCCAATTGAAGATCTTGCCAACGCATAGAACACAAAATCCGAAACAAGTGTGACTGCCCCGCGTTCAAGCGAACGTCTTTTTCTCCTAATTTTTGTATCTGGTGTGTGTTTGTAATCTTGCGCTTGACAAAGGCCATCATGGCCGAAAATGTGCGCCTGTCTTGTCTTGTATTAGATAAGCATTCTGATTCTTCTTTCGTGTTTTTTTCTGGTCCCTGCACAGAACATAGTTTTCGCCCGGGCTCAACAAGTCTACCAGATAATATTGTGGTGTGTGTGTGGTTTTTGTTTTGTTTTGTTTTGTTTTTGTTTGTTTTGTTTGTTTTTGTTTTGTTGTTTGTTTTGTTTTTTTGTTTTGTTTGTTTTGTTTTTTGTTTTGTTTTGTTTTGTTTTTTGTTTTGTTTTTTATGTCACATTGCTCTTTCTCTCTGTCTGTCTGTCTGTCTGTCTTTCTTCTGTCTGTCTGTTTCTCTCTGTCTCTCTGTTTCTCTCTGTCTGTCTGTCTGTCTGTCTGTTTCTCTCTGTCTGTCTGTTTCTCTCTGTCTGTCTGTTTCTCTCTGTCTGTCTGTTGTTTCTCTCTGTCTGTCTCTGTTTCTCTCTGTCTGTCTGTCTGTCTGTCTGTTTCTCTCTTCTGTCTGTCTGTTCTCTCTCTGTCTGTCTGTTTCTCTTCTGTCTGTCTGTTTCTCTCTGTCTGTCTGTCTTCTCGTCTGTCTGTCTGTTTCTGTCTGTCTGTTTCTCTCTGTCTGTCTGTTTCTTCTGTCTGTCTGTTTCTCTCTTCTGCTCTGTCTGTTTCTCTCGGTCTGTCTGTTTCTCTCTGTCTCTCTGTTGTCTCTCTGTCTCTCTGTTTCTCTCTGTCTGTCTGTCTTCTCTCTGTCTCTCTGTTTTCTCTGCTCTGTCTGTCTGTCTGTCTCTCTCTGTCTGTCTGTTTCTCTCTGTCTGTCTGTTTCTCTCTTGTCTGTTTCTCTCTGTCTGTCTGTTTCTCTCTGTCTGTCTGTTTCTCTCTGTCTGTCTGTTTCTCTCTGTCTGTCTGTTTTCTCTCTGTCTGTCTGTTTCTCTCTGTCTGTCTGTTTCTCTCTGTCTGTCTGTTTCTCTCTGTCTGTCTGTTCTCCTGTCTGTCTGTTTTCTCTGTCTGTCTGTTTCTCTCTGTCTGTCTGTTTCTCTCTGTCTGTCTGTTTCTCTCTGTCTGTCTGTTTCTCTCTGTCTGTCTGTTTCTCTCTGTCTGTCTGTCTCTCTCTGTCTCTCTGTTTCTCTCTGTCTCTCTGTTTCTCTCTGTCTCTCTGTTTCTGTCTGTCTGTTTCTCTCGGTCTCTCTGTTTCTCTCTGTCTCTCTGTTTCTCTCTGTCTCTCTGTTTCTCTCTGTTTCTCTGTTTCTCTGTTTCTCTCTGTCTGTCTGTTTCTCTCTGTCTTTTTCTCTGTTTCTCTCTGTCTCTCTGTTTCTCTCTGTCTCTCTGTTTCTCTCTGTCTGTCTGTTTCTCTCTGTCTCTCTTTCTTCGCTCTGTCTCTCTGTTTCTCTCTGTCTCTCTGTTTCTCTCTGTCTGTCTCTGTTTCTCTCGTCTCTCTGTTTCTCTCTGTCTCTCTGTTTCTCTCTGTCTCTCTGTTTCTCTCGGTCTCTCTGTTTCTCTCTGTCTCTCTGTTTCTCTCTGTCTCTCTGTTTCTCTCTGTCTCTGTTTCTCTCTGTCTCTCTGTTTCTCTCTGTCTCTCTGTTTCTCTGTCTCTCTCTGTTCTCTCTGTCTCTCTGTTTCTCTCTGTCTCTCTGTTTCTCTGTTTCTCTGTTTCTCTGTTTCTCTCTGTCTCTCTGTTTCTCTCTGTCTCTCTGTTTCTCTCTGTTTCTCTGTCTCTCTTCTGTTTCTCTCTGTCTCTCTGTTTCTCTCTGTCTCTCTGTCTCTCTCTGCTGTTTCTCTGTTTCTCTCTGTCTCTCTGTCTCTCTCTGTCTCTCTGTCTCTCTCTGTTTCTCTGTTTCTCTCTGTCTCTCTGGTTCTCTCTGTCTCTCTGTCTCTCTCTGTTTTCTCTCTGTCTCTCTGTTTCTCTGTCTCTCTCTGTCTCTCTCTATCTCTCTGTCTCTCTCTGTCTCTCTGTCTCTCTCTGTTTCTCTGTTTCTCTCTGTCTGTTTCTCTCTGTCTCTCTGTCTCTCTCTGTCTCTCTGTCTCTCTCTGTCTCTCTGTTTCTCTCTGTCTCTCTGTTTCTCTCTGTCTCTCTGTTTCTCTCTGTCTCTCTGTTTCTCTCTGTCTCTCTGTTTCTCTCTGTTTCTCTGTTTCTCTCTGTCTCTCTGTCTCTCTCTGTCTCTCTGTTTCTCTCTGTCTCTCTGTTTCTCTCTGTCTCTCTGTTTCTCTCTGTCTCTCTGTTTCTCTCTGTCTCTCTGTTTCTCTCTGTCTCTCTGTTTCTCTCTGTCTCTCTGTTTCTCTCTGTCTCTCTGTTTCTCTGTCTGTCTGTTTCTCTCGGTTTTCTCTGTTTCTCTCTGTCTCTCTGTTTCTCTCTGTCTCTCTGTTTCTCTCTGTCTCTGTTTTCTCTGTTTCTCTGTTTCTCTCTGTCTGTCTGTTTCTCTCTGTCTCTCTGTTTCTCTGTTTCTCTCTGTCTCTCTGTTTCTCTCTGTCTCTCTGTTTCTCTCTGTCTGTCTGTTTCTCTCTGTCTCTCTGTTTCTCTCTGTCTCTCTGTTTCTCTCGGTCTCTCTGTTTCTCTCTGTCTGTCTGTTTCTCTCGTCTCTCTGTTTCTCTCTGTCTCTCTGTTTCTCTCTGTCTCTCTGTTTCTCTCGGTCTCTCTGTTTCTCTCTGTCTCTCTGTTTCTCTCTGTCTCTCTGTTTCTCTCTCTCTGTTTCTCTCTGTCTCTCTGTTTCTCTCTGTCTCTCTGTTTCTCTCTGTCTCTCTGTTTCTCTGTCTCTCTGTTTCTCTCTGTTCTCTTTTCTCTCTGTTTCTCTGTTTCTCTCTGTCTCTCTGTTTCTCTCTGTCTCTGTTTCTCTCTGTCTCTCTGTTTCTCTCTGTCTCTCTGTTTCTCTGTTTTCTCTGTTTCTCTCTGTCTCTCTGTTTCTCTCTGTCTCTCTGTTTCTCTCTGTCTCTCTGTTTCTCTCTGTCTCTCTGTTTCTCTCTGTCTCTCTGTTTTCTCTCTGTCTCTCTGTTTCTCTCTGTCTCTCTGTTTCTCTCTGTTTCTCTCTGTTTCTCTCTGTCTCTCTGTTTCTCTCTGTCTCTCTGTTTCTCTCTGTTTCTCTGTTTCTCTCTGTTCTCTCTGTTCCTGTCTCTCTGTCTCTCTGTTTCTCTCTGTCTCTCTGTTTCTCTCTGTCTCTCTGTTTCTCTCTGTTTCTCTGTTTCTCTCTGTTTCTCTGTTTCTCTCTGTCTATCTGTTTCTCTCTGTCTATCTGTTTCTCTCTGTCTCTCTGCTTTCTCTCTGTCTCTCTGTTCTCTCTGTCTCTCTGTTCTTCTTCTCTCTGTTTCTCTCTGTCTCTCTGTTTTCTCTTCTCTCTGTTTCTCTCTGTCTCTCTGTTTCTCTCTGTCTCTCTGTTTCTCTCTGTTTCTCTCTGTTTCTCTCTGTCTCTCTGTTTCTCTCTGTCTCTCTGTTTCTCTCTGTCTCTCTGTTTCTCTCTGTCTCTCTGTTTCTCTCTGTCTTCTGTCTCTCTCTGTCTCTCTGTTGTTCTCTCTGTCTGTCTGTCCTCTCTCTGTCTGTCTGTTTCTCTCTGTCTGTCTGTCTCTCTCTGTCTCTCTGTTTCTCTCTGTCTGTCTGTTTCTCTCTGTCTCTCTGTTTCTCTCTGTCTGTCTGTCTCTCTCTGTCTGTCTGTTTCTCTCTGTCTGTCTGTTTCTCTCTGTCTCTCTGTTTCTCTCTGTCTGTCTGTCTCTCTCTGTCTGTCTGTTTTCTCTCTGTCTGTCTGTCTCTCTCTGTCTCTCTGTTTCTCTCTGTCTGTCTGTCTGTCTCTCTCTGTCTCTCTGTTTCTCTCTGTCTCTCTCTGTCTCTCTGTTTCTCTCTGTCTGTCTGTCTGTCTCTCTCTGTCTCTCTGTTTCTCTCTGTCTCTCTGTTTCTCTCTGTCTGTCTGTTTCTCTCTGTCTCTCTGTTTCTCTCTGTCTGTCTGTCTCTCTCTCTTTCTCTCTTTCTCTCTGTCTCTGTTTCTCTCTGTCTGTCTGTCTGTCTCTCTTTCTCTCTCTCTGTATGAGTTTGTGCGTGCGCGTGCGCGCGTATTTGTGGGTATAAAACAGAAAGGGGGTGACAATTTGGGTTAAAGGTAACACATCTAGCGGGATGAGTGTACCCAAGCTAATAACACCGCCAGCCAACAGATCATTTCAGCTCCCATTCGCACCCCCCCCCCCCACACACACACCAAATGGAACAAAACTAGACAAAGTTGTACCTCACACACATCTCAGCACAACACAAACATTAAAAAGAACTACAATCAGCCATGGAGATACTTAGATATATCATTAAACCTGCGTGAAGAAAAACTATGAAATAAATAAGTGAAGAAACCTTAGGTTGTTGTTGAAGGCACCAGTTATCCTACTGATACTATCACTTTCAAATTCAACAACATCCAAGTTCCACAAAAACATAATATTAGCCAGACTAGGGGAAGCCCATGGCACAGAAGACAGTGAGTGTCCCTTTCCAGTATTTACAGTGTCACTGCCAAGGTGACAGAATGTACAGTAATCTGTCCTGCGTGTCAGTGTCTTTGGGACAAAATTGTTGAAAACATATTTGGGTGTCTCGGGTGGTAGCCACACATAGGAGCTGAAGGTAAATACAGAAAAATAGATATGATGAGAAAGGAAGTTCCTCGAAGCATATATCTGTCTCTCTCTCTCTCTCTCTCTCTCCTCTCTCTCTCTCTCTCTCTCTCTCTCTCTCTCTCTCTCTCTCTCTCTCTGTCTCTCTCTCTCTCTCTGTCTCACACACACACACACACCACACACACACTCACACACTCTCACATCACTCTCGCTCGCTCGCTCGCTCTCACTCTCTATGTATGTAATATATGTATGTGTGTGTACAGATGGATAAATAGATGTGTGTGTATGAATGTATATATGTATATATACATATATATGTATATTCATATATATATATAATATATATATATATATATATATATAGACATATACATATATATATGTGTGTGTGTATGTATGTATACATGTATGTATATATGCATATATGTATGCACACAGACACACACATACACACACACACATACATACACATACACACACACACAAACAAACAAACGCACACACAAACAAACACACACACAACGGAGGGGTGAGGACAGAAAGGACTTTAAAACAGGTGGATGGGTGGAAAATTACGCCCTAACAACCCAGTAAAGGTTACCGGGTGTGAGTTGAGGCATCATGGACAAAATCATACAGGTCAAGGAATGTCTCAAAATACCTGCTGTTTCTACAGCGCACGTAAAAGAGCCCAAGGCAACAAAGACATTTTCTTTAAAAATTTATGCAGACATGCAAAAACAACGGTGTTATTGCCGTCTGCCCGATTTTCCGTAGAAAAATATATTATGACTGTTAGCAGTTGATTGAATGAATGATTGAACGAACGAACGAATGATTGATTGATTGATTGATTGATTGATTGATTGATTGATTGATTGAACGAAGGAATGAATGAATGAATGAATGAATAAATAAATGAATGAATCAATAGAGTGATTGGTTGGTTGGTTGGTTATTTGGTTGCTTGCTTGCTTTCTTGTTTGCTTGGTCTATTGATCGATCGATCAATCAATTGATTGATTGATTGATTGACTGATTGAACGAATGAATTAATGAATGAATGAATAAAAAATGAATGATTGAATGGAGTGATTGGTTGCTTGCTTGCTTGCTTGGTCTATTGATCGATCAATCAATCAATCGATGGATCGATCGATCGATTGATTGATTGATTGACTGATTGATTGATTGATTGGTTGGTTGGTTGGTGGTTGGTTGGTTGGTTGGTTGGTTGGTTGGTTGGTTGGTTGGTTGGTTGGTTGGTTGGTCGGTCGGTCGGCTGGCTGGTTGATTGGTTGGTTGGTTGGTTGGTTGGTCGATCGATTGATGAATTGATTAATAAACAGTGAAAGAATGTTAAATAAATGAATAGATAAATAAATATATAGATAAAGGAATAAACGTCTAACTTTTAAACATCACTTCACAAATTTATGGGAAGACTTATGCTTTCTCTCCTCTCCATCTGCTCTTGTGTTTATTCGTTATCACAGTGTTTGTCATTTCTTTGGTGGCGTAAAACTTTGACAACAAAATGAGTCAGGCAAAAATAGACACCTACATAAAGCGTTATAGACAACAAAATGAGTCAGGCAAAAATAGACACCTACATAAAGCGTTATAGACAACAAAATGAATCAGGCAAAAATAGACACCTACATAAAGCGTTATAGACAACAAAATGAGTCAGCAAAAATAGACACCTACATAAAGCGTTATAGACAACAAAATGAGTCAGCAAAAATAGACACCTACATAAAGCGTTTATAGACAACAAAAATGAGTCAGCAAAAATAGACACCTACATAAAGCGTTATAGACAACAAAATGAGTCAGGCAAAAATAGACACCTACATAAAGCGTTATAGACAACAAAATGAGTCAGCAAAAATAGACACCTACATAAAGCGTTATAGACAACAAAATGAATCAGGCAAAAATAGACACCTACATAAAGCGTTATAGACAACAAAATGAGTCAGGCAAAAATAGACACCTACATAAAGCGTTATATATAAACAACAACCACAGTACGTTCTTCTATTTCAAGAGTTGAATAAGATAAAGGTAGGCCACTCTGAGGGTTACATAAAATAACAGCAAGTTTCTCTAAACCAGTGACAGACACCAGAAGTAGGTCATCTTGGTGAACGGTATAATTAGTTTAACGACCAAGATACGTACCCAATAATATGATACCTACCCGTTTGCCAGTATATTGCGCCATGGGGTGTGTTTATTTTCGTTGCATACAGTCAGCCCAAGGGGGTATTTTTTTTCCCAATTATTTCTTTAGCCTCGTGTTTTCAGTTCTTCTTCACGCAGTTTTCAATGCGACAGGATTGGGCTTTTGCAGTGGATTGTTTGACCCAGGAATTCTGACTTCATAAGTATCACAGTGTTTTTTTCTATATCATGTTATAAGGAAAACCAGTTCAGTGTCTGTACTGAAACGAGTGAAGAAAGAAAAGACATCGAATCAAGGAATACTACGACGAAGAAGCAATAATGAAGTGAAGAAAGAAAAGAAGTATTTGTCGTCAAACAACAACAAAGAAAAAAGGAAAAACAAAGAAAAGAGAAGGAGGGGAAAAACAAGAATAACAATATCGACAAAGACGACTATCAGACAAAGGGTTGAAGAAGGAATAAACGATAAAGGACATTGAAACAAAACCAAAAACCCAAATCAAAACAAACCCCCACCATAAACAACAGCAAGAACAACCAGAAAGAATTGATATTGAAAGTAGACCACCTCCTTTGCACAACCATTTCTACAACAGCAAGAACAACCAGAAAGAATTGATATTGAAAGTAGACCACCCTCCTTTGCACAACCATTTCTACAACAGCAAGAACAACCAGAAAGAACTGATATTGAAAGTAGACCACTTCCTTTGCATAACCATTTCTACAACAGCAAGAACAACCAGAAAGAATTGATATTGAAAGTAGACCACCTTCCTTTGCACAACCATTTCTACAACAGCAAGAACAACCAGAAAGAACTGATATTGAAAGTAGACCACCTCCTTTGCATAACCATTTCTACAACAGCAACAACTTGAACGAACAACAAAAGATTAAGGAAGGACGTGAAGAGGATTTTTCTGGTCAAACGAACAATATCTGTGTGGCGTTGCTTATAAAAAAATCTTCCAAGTGAAAAACCAACAGACCGAAGACAGAATGAAGCTCTATTTCATTTTTCTGTGGATGTGGTTATCACAAATTACCAGCATTCTCGGTATGAATTCCATGTTTTACAGTTTATACATTTTTAGTATTTAACCCTTCGACTCCCGATCTTATCCACAACTGCAAAAAACTACACATTTGACTTCATTACCCAATCCTGCAGGAAGCGCAGCGGTGGATATGGTGAGGGAGCCAAAAGGTTAAGTTTTTGCAGATGGTAGATGGGGTGCGGGAGTCAAAGGGTTAAACAGACTTTTGAACCCTTGTCCCCCCACCTTCCCAGTTGTTACAATGTCATGCTTGGCTTTTTGATATGCCCCAGCTAGTGTGGCTAGGTGAGTGTATTTATTTGTTATGTATTATTTTTATTTAGGGGGGAGGATCGTCCTTTGTTATTTTTGTCTTCTTTAGTGTCATGTCTGGTTTCTTCCAGTCTGCCATCTTGGTCATGTTTGTTTGTATTACAATGAGCTAGCTGTGTATTTATATTTGGATCTTCGATCTTGTTCGCTTTCAGACCCAGAGAAAAAATACTGGACAGATTTGCAGGGTGACTGAGGACAGAGAGGATAGAAGGCGTACTTGTAGCGACAAGGGATGGATTCGTATGGAGGACCATGATCGCCAAGCCCTGCGGCAGGGTACATGATGATGATGTTGATGATATCTCCTGACCCTCACTACTTCAACTTCTATCCCTAAAAAAGGACAGGAATCCATTTACAGCTGGGTGGACGGGGCATTTTTGTTGAAGCCAGAGTATGAATCTGGCCACTCATCAATTGGACGATTTTGCTGGAATATGTTTAATCAGTTGTTCTTATCATGACCACTCGTCGTCACCAATAATCAAAATATGACATAAACAGACTGACTGGTTTTCGTTTTATTGTATTTTAGGTCAGAACTGTTCAGACGTCTGTCTGATGTGGGGAACCACACGTGGCAGGGGGTAGTGGCCAACAACGCCAGCGGTCAGTGGAGGGCAGTGTGTGATGACAAGTGGGACCATGATGACGCCATGGTGGTCTGTCGTCACCTGGGTTATAACGCGTGAGTACTGACTGTCTGTTTCTGTTTGTCTATCCGTCTGTCTGTCTATCCGTCTGTCTGTCTGTCTGTCCGTCTGGCTGTTTGCTTGCCTGCCTATCCGTCTGTCTGTCTGTCTGCCTGCCTGCCTGTCTATCTGTCTGTCTGTCTGTCGTCAGATGGGTTATAACGCGTTCGTAGTGACTGTCTTTTCCTGTCTGTCTGTCCGTCTGTCTGTCTGTCTGCCTACCTGTCTATCCGTCTGTCTGTCTGTCTGTCTGTCCGTCTATCTGTCTGTCCGTCTTTTTTGCTTTGATTTGTTACACCTGTGTTTATAATAGCTCTTTATCATAGACGTCAGAATGTAGCCAGATATGTTACATATCCTGTTGGAAATCATCTCATTTACAGAAATACATTCCTGGACTCTCTATCTCTAAACGAAAATACGTTCTACATCAAAATTGCCAGAAAGATGATTCACTTCCTGTTATCATGGCAGGAGAAATCATATTGATGAGGATTGTACCTTATGGAAAGACCAATAGATATGTCATAACAAATAAAGGACGGAGGATATCAAATCTGCAATATGCGGACGACACCTGGCTACAGAAACAAATCACCAAGAAGCCGAACTACTCCCAGACGAGATCAATAATGTAGGAGTCAAAAAAAGTCTAGAGCTTCATGCTAAGAAAACAAAAAAACACTGATGTACATCGGGGAACCAATAGAAAACGAAGTACTGGAACCATCACATCAGTTCAAATAATTGGGTTCAATAAGATCAGAGAGTGGTGACTGTGCAACTGACCTAAACACAAGACTCAGCTAAAGCGAACAAAAGATTGGTGGAGCTAGTTAATATCTGGAAATGTAACTCTATCTGGAAAGTTAATTCGATTGGGGAAAAAAACTAAAAATGAAAATAATGCTTTGTCTGGTATGGACAGTTATGTAAAGGAATGGACACTAAGAAAAAAAATGATATTAAAGAGATGCTGCTAAAATGTGGTTTTGCAGAGGAACATGGAGGATCAACTGAGAAGACAAAAGAACGAACAAAATGTCTGAGAACATCCAGCAGTAAAAAGACAGCTACTCGGCTTCATTTATCTGCTGATGCAGTGCGCTGCTGTTCGTTCATCAGAGTGTGTGCACAGCTCTTTTTCGTTCTGTGGATCTTCACGCCACGCTTGGTGAAGAATCTCGTTCCACAGACACACGGGAATTCCATTTGTTCTCATTAATGGCATTTACTCTCAACCTGCATACCTGACCTGTGGTGTTCCACAAGGATCTGTCCTTGGCCCTGTTCTTTTCACTCTTTACACCTCCCCCCTGTCTACCATCATCAACTCCCACTCTATAAAACACCACTTCTATGCTGATGACACCCAACTTCTAGACAGTGACACACCAGACAATATACAGCGCCTCTTGACTCGCACCACTGAGTGTTACTCGGACATTAAGAACTGGATGACGTTCAACAAACTTCAGCTTAATGACGACAAGACAGAAGCTATCCTCATTGGCACCCGTCAGAAACTTTCTCAGCTGCCTCCTCTTTCTCTCCCATTATGTAACACATCAGTCCCAATTTCTGATTCAGCTAAAAACCTTGGTGTCTGCATTGACTCTACCCTGTCCATGAACAACTTTGTTTCTCAAACTGCCAGATCTTGCTACTATCACCTCCATCGTATAAGCCTGATCAGGAAGTATCTCTCTGTCGAAACAACTGCAAAACTCGTTCTCTCCTTCATAATGTCTCGCATTGACTATTGCAATTCACTCCTGTCTGGTCTTCCTGCCTCCACCATTCACATCCTACAGCGCATTCAAAACAATGCTGTACGCCTTGTACTAAAAAAGAAAAAAGCTGACCACATATCTCCTCTTCTGGCACAACTTCACTGGCTCCCTGTATCAAAGCGCATACAGTACAAACTAGACACCATGTGCTGCAAAAGCCTCAATAACGCAGCCCCCGATTACCTGTCATGCCTACTTGAGATCTATGTTCCCTCACGTACCCTCCGCTCTGCCTCCGATCCTCTGACTTTTCGCTTTCCACGCACTAAGCTCAATACCTATGGTCCACGAGCCTTCTCTGTTTCTGGTCCACTTTCCTGGAACAAACTTCCTCTCTCTGTCCGTCAGCAACCTACTTTTGTCTCCTTCAAGTCCGCTCTCAAAACTCACCTTTTCTCCTCTGCATAAAATCCTGATCTCACTCATCCCCCTCTGTAGCCTGTCTCCACTCGGAGTGGAATCACTTTGTAATATATATTTGTATATAATATGCTCTCTATAATTTTCCATTGCTTTTATTCTTTTTCCCCATTTATAGCCAAGTGTGAGTGTGTGTGTGCGTGTGTGTGCGCGCGTGCGTAGGTGTATGTTCAGCGCTTAGATTTGATTTTTATCGAGATTTTGCGCTATATAAATATTGTAATTATTATTATTATTATTATTATTATTATTATTATTAGTCTTGGTCTGTTGTGTATTTCCCGTCGTGATTCATTATTCTCTCCCCCTTTCGGTGAATCCTAGCAGCATTTTTTCTTTGTTAAATTGGAGTCACGTTAAGGAAAGGCAAAATGGGGAGCCAGCCCACAAAGCCTATAAGTCTGGTCTTTCCCGGTGTCATCCGGTCTTTCCCGGTCGTCCACCGGACAGTTCCCGGTAGTGGTCTAGCTATGTGTCAGTAGTAAGAAACTCTGGGGACAGCCAGACAGCATAAGGCCCTCAGATGAGAAACCTCCGTCAAGCAAGTGTTTCGGCCCTTAACTCCTGACACTCTAAGAGGGCTGGTCCACATCCAGGTCATGGCTCCATGATGCCCCTCTGCTGTTGCCATTTTTTTAAATAGAAATTTGTTCTCGAACCCACGCATCCTGGGTAGTCAGGTTTATCAAGGCAAAGTCACCCTTGTGACGGATGTCTTAACCACTTGGCTATCAGTCACCAGCAACATATGGGGGAATTTTAAGCCCTATGAAGTTCACTTTTGTTCCTCCTGGTCCAACTTCATATAATTTTCCGCTTGGTTATTATGATTTGATTTACCCGATGTGGCTAAATGAATAACATAATTATGTCTTTGTTTTTGTTTTCTGTTGGGTTTTTGTTTTGTTATTGCTTGAAGTTTGTTTATTTGTTTGTTTGTTTGTCTGGTTTTTTGTTTGTTTGTTTGTTTGCTTGGCTGGTTGGTTGGTTGGTTGGTTGGTTGGTTGGATGGTTGGTTGGTTGGCTGGTTGGCTGGTTGGCTGGTTGCTTGTTTAAATAGATACAGCACTGATATGTCATGACTCAGCTGTTTGTTATTACTTAATTTTTGTTTGTTTGTTTGTTTGTTTGTCTGTGTGTGTGAATAAATTTCACTAAGATGCCATGACTCAGCTGTTTGTTATTACTTAATTTTTGTTTGTTTGTTTGTTTGTTTGTCTGTGTGTGTGAATAAATTTCACTAAGATGCCATGACTCAGCTGTAGTATGTACACATGTGTCAGGAATCATGCAGAAGCACTGGAAGGTGTACAGTTTGCAGACGTTGCTGCTGGCACTACAGTCTGGCTGGACGATGTGGAATGCTTGGGGACTGAGGCATCTCTGACCGCCTGCGAGGCCTACAGCCAGGACCACGACTGTATAAGTGGGAAATATGCCAGAGTGTCATGTCCCACCTTTACAGGTAATGGTCTGGGACGATCTAGCTACTGTGGCTTATCGGCATTTTGATGGTACCTTGCCTATCTACCTCTCTTCTGTGCTTAAAACATACAGGCCTGAACGCAGTCTCAGGTCAAGCTATCAGAAGCTTCCGGCAAAATCAAAATCAAAATACAAAATCGTAGGACACCGAGCCTTCCGTTGCCAGGCCCCACTTGTCTGGAACGATCGCAAGAGTATGCAAAACGACTCGGACCCGTGTGTCTTTTGGCTGCGCACGCTAAAGATCCCACGGCTGTTGAAAATCGTGAAGAGCAGGGCATTACCCGGCAGCCTTGGTATAAAACATTGGAGAGATAGGTTGATTTCCCAGGTCCCACCCCTTGAACACCAATTTACCTTCTTGCCTTTCTGAAGTCTTTGTGGTGCTGGCCCCGGGAAAAGTCTCAGCCACCTCACTCCCCTATGACCCCAGGGTTATGGAACTATCAGGACCTGGCCAGCTCGTGGGTTTATGTGCAGGTTAAGGCTTGTGTCGTGATCATTCTGGATCTTCTAAATCACATGGTACCTGTAACGTTAGTACATTATGGAATTCATTCTGAGCGTGGAGACGTCATCTTGAGAAATTGAAACTGAAACTGAAACTGAAACTATCACAGTTACAGCCGCAATGAACACATGGTAAGAGAGTTACTGCCTTTAGTTAAGTCAGAGTTGGTCAGCTGTGATCTATGACCAGACACAGTCATTTCTCTTATATCTTGCTGTCTGTTCAGTAGTGTGTCTGTCTGATTACAGTCAACAACAATTCGTCGTTGAAAAGAAAAGAAAAAAAAAAAACTACATTTTCAGCGGATATGTTTTAGATCTTGTGTTGTGCAGATGGGGTGTTGTTTGAAGGCCTCCTATTGTTAATTGTGCTTGATAATTAACCCTTTGACTCCCGTACCCTGTCCACCAGCACCCTGCATTGTCAACCATGTCAACTGTGTAGCAAAGCAAAAACTTAAACCCATTGACTCCCACACTCTATCCACCAGCCTCCTGCAGGAAGCTAGTGGATAGGGTGAGGGAGTCAAAGGGTTAAATTTTTGCAGTTGGTAAATAGGGTGCGGGAGTCAAAAGGTTAAGAAAGGAGTGATATGGGAAAGGGAATGGAGAAATGTTGATGATAATCTGCCTTTTTCTCTCCGCTGTTCATCATCTCTCTCTTCTTTCAAGGCGGGCCTCAAAACTTGTCTTTTTGATAAATATTACCAGTAATGAAACATGATTTTTGATCCTTCTGATATTAGTACTTGCTTGCAACAGATGTGCAAATGTGTGTGTTAGGGGGGGAGGGACTAGAAGTGGGAGTTAGTATAATTGACCACTAGGCGTAGGGCTGATCGGGAAAAACGAACTAATTAATGTAAAGTGCAGTGAGTCTTTCCTACGTGAAGGAGAATAGTGCAATATAAAAGTGATTTATGATGATGATGATGATGATGATGATGATGATGATGATGATGATGATGATGATGATGATCATGATGATTATTATTATTATATTATTATTATTATTACTATTATTATTATTATTATTATTATTATTATTATTATTATTATTATTATTATTATTATTATTATTATTATTTATTGTCATTATTGTTATTATTATTATTAATGAGAATGCTGAAATGATACTTACGTTGATGACTGTACGGTAATGATTCATGTCAACAGGTATACGCCTGGTGGGAGGATCAGGGGCCTGGAGTGGGCGGGTGGAGGTGCAGGTGATGGGGGGAGAGTGGGGCTCTGTGTGTGATGATCACTGGGACGACCAGGACGCCACTGTGGTGTGTCGACAGCTGGGATATAACGAGTAAATATGACTTATGTCCAATTAAGGATATAACGAGTAAATATGACTTATGTCCAATTAAGGATATAACGAGTAAATATGACTTATGTCTAATTAAGGATATAACGAGTAAATATGACTTATGTGCAATTAAGGATATAACGAGTAAATATGACTTATGTGCAATTAAGGATATAACGAGTAAATATGACTTATGTGCAATTAAGGATGTAACGAGTAAATATGACTTATGTCCAATTAAGGATATAACGAGTAAATATGACTTATGTGCAATTAAGGATATAACGAGTAAATATGACATGTCCAATTAAGGATGTAACGAGTAAATATGACGTATGTCCAATTAAGGATATAATGAGTAAATATGACTTATTATGTCCAATTAAGGATATAACGAGTAAATATGACTTATGTCCAATTAAGGATATAATGAGGAAATATAACTTATGTCCAATTAAGGATATAACGAGTAAATATGACTTATGTCTAATTAAGGATATAACGAGTAAATATGATTTATGTGCAATTAAGGATATAACGAGTGAATGTGACTTATGTCCAATTAAGGATATAACGAGTAAATATGACTTATGTCCAATTAAGGATATAACGAGTGAATGTGACTTATGTCCAATTAAGGATATAACGAGTAAATATGACTTATGTCCAATTAAGGATATAACGAGTAAATATGACTTATGTCCAATTAAGGATATAACGAGTAAATATGACTTATGTCCAATTAAGGATGTAACGAGTAAATATGACTTATGTGCAATTAAGGATATAACGAGTAAATATGACTTTTTATATCCAATTAAGGATATAACGAGTAAATATGACTTATGTCCAATTAAGGATATAACGAGTAAATATGACTTATGTGCAATTAAGGATATAACGAGTAAATATGACTTTTTATGTCCAATTAAGGATATAACGAGTAAATATGACTTATGTCCAATTAAGGATATAACGAGTAAATATGACTTATGTGCAATTAAAGATATAACGAGTAAATGTGACTTATGTCCAATTAAGGATATAGCGAGTAAATATGACTTTTATGTCCAATTAAGGATATAACGAGTAAATATGACTTTTGTCCAATTAAGGATAACGAGTAAGTAATTATGACTTATGTCCAATTAAGGATATAACGAGTAAATATGACTTTTGTCCAATTAAGGATATAACGAGTAAATATGACTTTTGTCCAATTAAGGATATAACGAGTAAATATGACTTTTATGTCCAATTAAGGATATAACGAGTAAATATGACGTATGTCTAATTAAGGATATAACGAGAAAATATGACTTTTGTCCAATTAAGGAAACATGATACGTTTTTCGTATCAAAAATTTCGAGGGTTGACAACCAGAACCAACTATCTCGATTTTCTGATAGTTTACAGGAGACGACTTTGTTTAACTGGGTTTTTAGGGAGAGGATCTATCTACATTTTGAGACACTGGTTTTTGGTTTTATCGATAACCGATCAAAAATCAATATCATGGCAAAAACAAAGTCCACCAAGTGAAAGATCACATCAAAAGCAACAGTTCAGTACAAAAAGTGAAGATTGACGAGAAAGTGAGATACTGGGTTCTGGCTGTCAACCTTCGAAATGTTCTTAGAAACCTTGACTTGGTAACGTTTTTCTGGAAAGAGGTTGAACATCAGTTTTGAACATCCTGAAACAGATCCATATCTTTCATTATCAGGATAACGTCCTTTTCTATAAATCATGGGATCTTGGTTAAAGGTATCGGTTATGTATGAGACATGTTACAAGACCATTCCATCTTAAATTATCATCATCATCATGTACCCTGCCGCATGGCGTTGGCGACCATGGCCCTCCACACTAATCTGTCCCTGTCGCTGCAAGTATATCTCCCACCCTCTCTGTCTTCAGCCACCCTGCAGGTCCGTCCTCTGTTTTCTCTCTTGGTCAACTTGGTGTTTTCTTTCCCTCTAGCTTTGCTGTTGTGACCAGCACGGCTTTGCAGGCGCCTCTCTGCCTTAAGCTATTTAGTTTCAGAGGCAGCAGCTGTTGTCTGCTAGCCTTATCAGTGCCACTCCCCTGCTGCTACAAGGCCGCTGGCCGGAAATTCCCTCTGTGTTATGTGTTGTGCCACGCTAGTGTGTACAGGATTTTACCAAAGTGTACAGCGTCGTCTCTCCGTAACCGGACTTATTACAGTTGTGATTTTTATGTGTGTGCTTGTAGGATTTCTTATTCATAAGATGTGAGTATTTTTTTTTGCTAGCGTTATTTCGTTGATGCTGTAGAGAGGGAGGAAAAAGGTGTATATTCTGTACTGACTGTGCCTCTGGATACGTGATACTAGGGCCTGATACTGTTAGTGTGTACGCCGTTACAGTCACAATGGAGGGAGAAAAACATTTAGAAAATGAGCATACTTTTAGACTTAATTCTTTGTGTAGAATTTGTGGTGAAAGATCAAGGAGGAATCGTGACATAGATCCCCCGAAGCTGTGTACAAACTATGCTTTTGAGCTGGAGCGGTTTCACGGTATAGTTGTGTCTAATGACACTAGTAGTACACACTCCACAACACTGTGCATGAAATGTTACTCAAGGCTGATAAGACTGAGAAATTCATCATCTCCATCTGAGAAAACTTTGCAGACAGCTAAAGAAACCACGGAGAAATGTACTGCATTATGGGCGCATCCTTTTGATCCATCAACTGCAGTGAGCAACTGCATTGTGTGCAAAACCTTTTACAATCAAAACACAGCTGGCAGACCACTCAAACCTAAACGTGGTGTACCCAAACGTGTTCCAGATAGCCCCACTGTCATTAGCAGTATGAGCACTGACCATGAGGGTACTATAGGTGACTGTAGCGACATTGTTCCTCAGGAGGAAATTCAGACTAACAATAGTGATATCAGTTCAGTTTGTTCCTTCCAGCCGCCATGCACATCAACTCCTACAAAAGATCAAACTCCACCTGAAAATACTGCCATTCCCATAGCAGCAAGTGCTTTTCCACCTAAAGATCGATCAACCAGTAGCCAGACACTGCGCCCAGTTGAAGAAATACAACTACTACTTACAAAAGAGGAGGAGGCATACTTCACCAGGATCTGTAGACTCAAACTAGAAAGCTCAGATGACAAACACACCGTGGAGTGCAAAACTGGAGGACAGCCTATCATGCTGAAGAAAGTGGCAAAACCTAGAGTAACATCAACTGAGGATAACACACCATTGAGGAAGAAAAGAGCCAAGGAGCTAGAGAAAATCAGACGACATGTGTCTGGCGGTTCACTGGATGATACTGTGAAACAACAAAGTACAGAATTACGAATCAAATCTCCTAAAAGCAAGAAAAAAATCTTAGAGACATCAGGATATCAGAAAGCCCACATTCCATCAGAGCGAGGGTTGAAAATTAGATCAGAATGTTCTCTGAGTTGGTCACAATACAGGGAAATAAGACACCACTTGAGAACTGCAGGGGTATCTCTTGATAGTGAGCGGAGAGAACGAGACCACCAGGATAAAGCCATCTGTGGGAACATAACCATTGAAAAGAAAACCCTAGAGGTAGGTGATGAAGAAATGCCCTTACAAGAAAAACCTGTGGCCTATGTTGACAACATCCCTCAGTTTGTTACAAATCTACTTGACCAGTATGAAGAGGAAAACATGCTGACATGGCATGACAACACTATCCCTGCAGATGACGTGTGGGTCAAGATTGGCGGTGACCACGGAGGCGATTCTTTTAAATTGATGCTACAAATTGCCAACATAGACAGCCCAAACTCCAAAGACAACACTCATTTAATCTGCATGGCCAAGTGCAAGGACACACCCACAAATCTGATGACTATCCTGAAGCCATTCAGAGAGCAACTGTCAGAGCTGCAGGAAATGCAGTGGAAAGGAAAGAACATCAAGATCTTCCTTTTCGGTGATTACGATTACCTCCTGAAAATGTTTGGTATATCAGGAGCACAAAGCACCCATCCATGTCTGTGGTGCACAGCATCAAAAGAGCAATTACAAAAGGCTCCAGATGAACAACCACAAGTACCACAAAGAAGTCTAGAGAAGGTGAAGAAAGATTTCAGGTGTTACCACAAGACAGGGGAGAAAAAACAACATGCAAAAGCATACAACAATGTTGTTCGTCCTCCAATATGGGATCTACAGCTGTCGTATGTTGCACCTCCATACCTGCATCTTTTACTAGGGATCGTGAAAAAACATCATGATCTCTTAGAGAGAGAGTGCAACACATTAGATGACATAATTGCCAAATCACTCGCCAAAGAAGAATATGTGCCAGGCAAATCACAGTTTCGCCAACACGTCAGCAAACAAGCAGAGATCCACAAAATTCAAACCAACATCACCACTTTAGAGAAAGAGGCAACAGAAGCAACATTTCGGGAAATTTATCAGCAAGGGGAACCATCATCAACAACAGAAAACATCTTCAGGGACCTATATGAAGCAGGAGAGGAGCTGACAGAACTTCAAGAAGAAAACACTGCATTACCACTTCTGTCCGGACCAGTAACGTCTAACTTAGAAACAGTTTTGAACAAACACAAAATTGTTGTACAAGCATTCCATGGCAGATCCTTCATCGGCAACCACTGTCACAAAATTCTGCAAACACCTGTTTTTGAGGAGCTGTGTGACAGTATTGTAAGGAAAACATTCGAGCTCACAGACGATACTGCATGTCACACAACTGCTGACGACATCTGCGCCAAGTTCAAAGAACTATATCGACTGTTTGCAAGCATTCACACCTTGATAGCTCATCGACGCCCAATCCGGTCAAGTCAACTGCCGTTGATAAACAAAGCGATTCGTGACTACATGGCATACTTTCGGCAACATTTCCCAGAAACTAGAATCACCCCCAAACAACACATCCTTGAGTGCCATTCTATTGATTGGATAGAGAAGTGGGGATTCGGGATGGGGTTTGCATGGAGAGCAGGGTGGGGAAAGCAGTCATGCGGCTGTAAATCGAACAAAACGCAAGGCGCATGGACTGAAAAGTGAAGACAGCCAGCTGTATTACATAATGAAAGAACGCCTCACAGGCACGTCACCAATGATACAGTCATCTCCCGCAAAGCGGCGAAGAGAAAGTCAGAAAAATGCAGAGAAAGAATAGAATTCATACACTGTTTTTTATTTTATTATTTTTATATAGGGATAGGAAGAAACAAAGAACTACACACAAAATCAGTAATTAAAACAAACAGTAAAAAACATAATAAGACATGACTTGGCTTGAAACACACCGTAGAGACAACTAGGAATAGTGTACATTTCTCCCTCCCTTTGTGAACAGTGCCAGTTTCTCAATGACTATAAACACTCTCAGTCTGTGGAATTTGTGATAAGGCCATGTATATGGGCTGCCCTTCACTTGCTTCCCAGTGCCAGGAGGGTGGGGTAATTAATCACAGCCTGCCGAGCCCCAGACGAAACGCTAGGATAAACAGGTCAGTGCAGTGCATGGCTGACACATGTAGCTAGCCACACAGTGCGTCTTTAGTAGCCTACTGAGAAAAGTCAGTTGTTACTTACAGCATGCTTGGAAGACTGGTCTTTTTGTCTGTGTTAATTCATGCTAGCCTGCCCTACCCTGAAGTGATGCAGAAAATTACCCACATTTTTGCATGTTTGGCTTCCACAATGCATGGCGTGTTTGGAGTCTTTGGAAAGTGCAGTTCAAGAACTATTTAAAGGCAATTAGCGCGTAATCCTGGTTCTGGTGAGGAATTTGTAGTAAATGGAAAGAGAAAGGTACTGTGTTTACAGAGCTGTTAGCGCCAGCCAGCCGCTCAGCAGAGAGGACTGGCCGTCCGCCTTATCTCTGGCTCAGGGGACTAGGTTACTTCCCCTGCCACCTGCAACTAAACATCAGGCCCATAAAGCCGTGCCAGGTGTTCGAATTCCCCTTTCCTCAAAATAGATCTTATAAATTTTGTTTGTCTTTTCCTAATCTTCTTTATTAATGATCTTTTTGTGTCTGTCTCCTTAAAGACTATCTCGTTTGTTTTCTTTGCTGTCCATGGAACTCCCAACATTCTTCTTAGAAACCACATTTCAGTTACCTCAATTTTGTTCTGACTTTGCGTGTTGACTGTCCACGCCTCACAACCGTACAACAGTATCGGTTTTATGTAACACTCAAGAACTCTCTTCCTGATGTTAATTGATAGGCATTTGTTGTTAAGAACGCTTTTCATCTTCTTGAATGATGTTTTGGTTTGGCTGTTTCTGCTGGCTATTTCTGATATGCATCTGCCGTCTGGTGACATAATCGTTCCTAGATATTTAAACTTATCAACCTGTCTCAGAGTTGTGCCATTTACTGTTATTCTGCATGAGGGGATTTCTTGTTTTTTGCTGATTACTAGACTTCAGTCTTCTTGCTATTTAGCTCTAGCCCTTCATTTTTGCTTTCTATTTCTATTATGTTCACAAGGGTGTGTAGGTCTTTTTCATTTTCTGCAATTAGCGCGGTGTCATCTGCGTAACGAATGTTGTTTATATCATTTTCCCCCAACCTTTATCCCAGGGCATTCTTCTAAATCTTTCATGACGGTTTCGCTGTAAAGTTTAAACAAATCTGGCAACAGAACACAACCCTGCCTGACCCTTCTTTCGATATTTTGGAAAGAGCTTGTATCGTTTTCTATTCTCATTGCTGTATTCTAGATCTTTTCCCATTATTATGGCATCTGCGGTGTTGGCGCATATCGAAATGTCCTAGCATGGTAACGCCATCGTTAGAAAGTGCAAACTCAGTCGTGTACGTTATTTCTGTTTGCAAACAGTACGAATGTGACGGCAACACGCAATGCGACACATGGACAAGGGTCTGGAGGTCCTGAGAATATCATGCTGGACAACATGCAGTGTGAGGGCACAGAATCCTTTCTGTGGGACTGTCCTGGCATCACCAATGGCCTGCACAATTGTCGCCACTCTGAAGACGCGGGTGTTGATTGTGGTGGTGAGTGGTGTTATGTGTGTGTGTTATGTGTGTGTTGTGTTATGTGTGTGTTGTGTTGTGTGTGTGTTGTGTTGTGTTGACTGTAGTGGTGAGTGGTGTTATGTGTGTGTTGTGTTGTGTTATGTGCGTGTTGTGTTATGTGTGTGTTGTGTTGTGTTGTGTGTGTGTTGTGTTATGTGTGTTGTGTTGTGTGTGTGTTGTGTGTGTGTGTTGTGTTGTGTTATGTGTGTGTTGTGTTATGTGTGTTGTGATGTTGTGTTGACTGTAGTGGTGAGTGGTGTTGTGTGTGTTGTGTTATGTGTGTGTTGTGTTGACTGTGGTGTTGAGTGGTGTTATGTATATGTGTCTTGACGGGTGGATCAGTGGGTGAGGGTTGTATATCAGTATTGACGGGTACATCACTGGGTGAGGGTTGTATGTGTGTATTGACGGGTACATCACTGGGTGAGGGTTGTATATCAGTATTGACGGGTGGATCAGTGGGTGAGGGTTGTATATCAGTATTGACGGGTACATCACTGGGTGAGGGTTGTATGTGTGTATTGACGGGTGGATCGCTGTTTGGGATTTCATATGTGTAGTGACCCATGGATTGCTGGGAGGAGGCTGTATAAGTGATTTGATGGTGGATGGCTGGGTGAGAAGTGCATGTTTGTATTTGACAGGTGGATGGCTGGGTGAGAAGTGCATGTTTGTATTTGACAGGTGGATGGCTGGGTGAGAAGTGCATGTTTGTATTTGACAGGTGGATGGCTGGGTGAGAAGTGCATGTTTGTATTTGACAGGTGGATGGCTGGGTGAGAAGTGCATGTTTGTATTTGACAGGTGGATGGCTGGGTGAGAAATGCATGTTTGTATTTGACAGGTGGATGGCTGGGTGAGAAATGCATGTTTGTATTTGACAGGTGGATGGCTGGGGAGAAGTGCATGTTTGTATTTGACAGGTGGATGGCTGGGTGAGAAATGCATGTTTGTATTTGACAGGTGGATGGCTGGGTGAGAAATGCATGTTTGTATTTGACAGGTGGATGGCTGGGTGAGAAGTGCATGTTTGTATTTGACAGGTGGATGGCTGGGTGAGAAGTGCATGT
>JAPXFY010000018.1:74754005-74759005 GCA_030674185.1 Monoplex corrugatus
CCAACCCCCCCCCCCCTCCCCTGCACATGAGGATTTTATACGTATTTCCAAAAGCGGGTTTTTCTTCAGGAGTTTTCCGGGGACAATCCCTTTGTTGACATGGAATCTTTAACGTGCGTTATGACCATGATCCACACAGACCATTATTTGTCGTTTCTTTAAAAGCTTGCGTCCAGAATACCATTCAAAAAGTCCAGTGGAAGGGATGATGAGGGTGAAGGATGAGGGAGAAAAAAATCTCTATTCCCACAGTGGGTTTAAACCTTAGACATCCCGCTTTTCAGGTTAGCCAGCAACCATTAGGCCACCACTCCTCGGGTTATCAGGAACAAAGAGGGAAGAGATAAGTAGCGCCATGTCACGCTGTCTCCATATTCAAAACCAAAAAAAAAAGCCATCCTGTCATCACCATTCTCATGAATCGTCACAGCATGGTGGACATTGTCACAGATTCTTTGACCTTTCATGCCTTGACCTCTTGGTTGACCTCATTTTGCCTTTCTTCTATCGCCTCTGTGCCTGAGGTAAGTTCATGTCAGGGGCTTTGGTGTCTGGTTTGTGGGAGTTGTCGTTCGTGGTTTTGGTGTCGGGTTTGTGGGAGTTGTCGTTCGTGGTTTTGGTGTCAGGTTTGTGGGAGTTGTCGTTCGTGGTTTTGGTGTCGGGTTTGTGGGAGTTGTCGTTCGTGACTTTGGTGTCTGGTTTGTGGGAGTTGTCGTTCGTTTGAGAGGTGTGCTGGCAGTCTCCTTAGCAGGCTTAATTAATGGGACGAGGTAGAGGGAATTTATCCAGTTTGACGCCATGATTGAACGATTACCGTCATATGCAGGAACCAGAAAAACACTTTGAATAAAATCAGACCATCCTCATCATGTGCTCTGCCGTAATGGCAATGGCGATCATGGCCCTCCGTACGAGTCTATCCCTTGTCGCTGCAAGTACATCTCCCACCCTCTCAGTCGAACGCATATTGAATATAACAAAACAAGACTGGCGCAGATTTCGGCCAAAGTTTTTTAAAGACAACAACAACAACAAAATGAATACACAAAAAGTACATAAAAAAATAGATAGCGTCAGCCATTACCTTTCTCCCATTTGTCCGCTTAACGATTTTATGTGTGTTGGTGTGTGTTGTGTGTGTGTGGTGGTGTGTGTGTGTGTGTGTGTGTGTGTGTTGGTTGTGAGAGGTGTGTGTGGTATTGTGTAGTAGTGTGTTCAGCGCTTAGATTGATTATCAAGATTTGCGCAATAAATATTGTAATTTATATCGTCAAGGAAGCTGTCGACTGTTTTTCCAGCTAAGTTTTGTGCATTGATTTCTTTTATATACGCTCGACAAAGGCCAGGTGGCCGAAAATTTGCGCTTGTCCTTTCATATCTATCTATATCTATATCTATATCTGTATGTATATCTATACCTGTGTGTCCATCTATACTATATCTATATCTCAGTGTATATCTATAACTATACCTATAGGTACGTATGATATACATACATACAGGCAGATAGATAGATAGATAGATATATAGATAGATCTATACCTATACGTACGTATGTACATACATACATACATATATAGAAAGATAGGTAGATAGATAGATAGATAGCTAGATAGATTAGATAGATAGATAGATAGATATAAAATGTAATGTATATATATATAGAGAGATATATAGAAATGTATATATATATATATGTGTGTGTGTGTGTGTGTGTGTGTGTGTGTGTGTGTGTGTGTGTGTGTGTGTGTGTGGTGTGTGTGTGTGTGTGTGTGTGTGTGTGTGTGTTTGTATGTTTGTACGTTTATATTGTATCAAATACGCGCTCTGTATCTATTCTTGTCTTTTTCTAGTTCCTATTTGCTCGAACGATGTCAGCCACTTGGAATTAGTAGGGAGGGAGCTTAGTAGCTGGCATCTTGAGTCTTCTGGGTCACAGCAAACGACACTGTAGTCCACTGACGTGGCCTGGTAGCATTAACAGTGCAGAGTGTCCTCTGGTGAGGGGTCTCATGGCGGCTTCATATCTCCTATTCCTATGGATTTTCTAGTTCTGACACTTCTACGGAACAGATGTGGATGTACTGGTGCTGTCAGAGAGTAATAAATGAACGGCGTGGTGACAGTGCTATCAAAGCGCTGTGGAAAAATGGACGGCCTAAACAAACGAATAAACAAGAAATGAAAAGAAAAGAAGTCTGATTTTTATGTATCACTTGCTTCGGACAGCCATGGGGTAAAAGAATTACCCGATCACCATTGGACTGGAAAAAGCTCGTGTCTTTGTATTTCTATTGATGCACAGGAGCATTTTTCTTGCTTGCCTTAGGTTTATGGTTGGTTGATTGGTGGGATGGTTGGTTGGTTGGTTGGTTGGTTGGTTGGCTGGTTGGTTGGTTGGTTGGTTGGTTGGTTGGTTGGTTGGTTGGTTGGTTGGTTGGTTGGTTGGTTGGTTTAGCTGGTGGGTTGGTTGGTTGGTTGGTTGGTTGGTTGGTTTAGTGGTGGTTGGTTGGTTGGTTGCTGTGGGTTGGTTGGTTGGTTGGTGTTGGTTGGTTGGTTGGTGGTGGTTGGTTGGTTGGTTTGGTTGGTTGGTTGGTTGGTTGGTTGGTTTAGCTGGTGGGTTGGTTGGTTGGTTGGCTAGTTGGTTGGTTGGTTGGTTGGATTGGTTGGTTTGGTTGGTTGGTTGGTTGGTTGGTTGGTTGTTGGTTGGTTTAGCTGGTTGGTTGGTTGGTTGGTTGACTGGTTGGTTGGTTGGTTGGTTGGTTCTTTCTTTCTTTCGTTCTGTCTTTCTGTCTTTCTTTCTTTGATTCCTTCAGTTCAATTTACCAATGTTTTTTTTTATTTGGTTGGTTGTTTATTTGTTTGTTTTTTGTATCAGAAACCCACAAACAAAACAAACATAAATTGTGTTATTTGATGTTTCTGGCAGCTGGAGATGAAGGTTCATGCAAAAACTGTGAGGACGACAATCAACGCACGTAAGTGGTATCCCTCTGTGTGTGTGTGTGTGTGTGTGTGTGTGTGTGTGTGTGTGTGTGTGTGTGTGTGTGTGTGTGTGTGTGTGTATGTGTGTGTATGTGTGTGTATGTATGTGTGTGTGTGAGAGAGTGTGTATGTATGTGTGTGTGAGTGTATGTGTGTGTATGTATGTGTGTATATGTTTGTGTGTAGTACTTATGTGTATGTGTGTGTGTGGGTGTGTGTGTGTGTGGGGTTTTGTGTTGTGTGTGTGTGTGTTTGTGGTTTGTGTGTGTGTGTCTGTGTGTGTACCTTTGTGTGTACATGTGTGTGTGTGTGTGTTTGTGTAAGTATGAGTGGTTGAGTGTGTTTGTGTGTGTGTGGATCTTTGTGTTTATGTTTGTGTGTGCATGTGTGTTTGTGTACATGTGTGTGTGATTGAGTGTGTGTTTATATGTGTGTGTGTGTGTGTGCGTGAGTTATAGAGTTGTATGTATGTGCGTATTTGTTTGTGTGTGAGTGATTAGTGTGTTGTATGTATATGTATTATTATGTAGTATGTAGTATGTATGTATGTATGTATGTATGTATGTATATGATGTATGTATGTATGTATGTGTATGTATATATGTATGTATGTATGTATATATGTATATATGTATGTATGTATGTATGTATATTGTATGTATGTATATATGTATGTATGTATATATGTATGTATGTATATATGTATGTATGTATGTATATATGTATGTATGCATATGTATAATGTATGTATGTATATATGTATTATTATGTATGTATGTTATATGTATGTATGTATGTATGTACGTATATATGTATGTAGTATATTGTAGTATTATGTATGTATGTATATGTATGTATGTATATATGTATGTATGTATGTAAATGTATGTATGTATATATGTATATAATGTATGTATGTATGTATGTATTATGTATGTATGTTGTATAGATACTATCCTGACTGCCTTTTCTTCAAGATGGTCTAACTTTCTTAAAGCTTTTTTTAATGAAAAACGAATTTTTGCATTGTTGAGTACGAACATACTGGGACATAGATGCTCTCTGACTAATTGGTAATGAAGTTTTCTGTCGTAGTGTTGGTTTATACTCTCTCTTTGGTTCAGTTGTCCTTGTGTTCCTGTCCCGCTGGTATAATGAACGTGTGTGCAGGAACAGCTGGCACCAGCCCGTAAACCATTTTGTACATAAACAGGAACAGACAGCACCAGCCCCTAAACCATTTTGTACATAAACAGGAATACATAGCACCAGCCCTTAAACCATTTTGTACATAAACAGAAATAGACAGCACCAGCCCCTAAACCATCTTGTACATAAACAGGAATAGACAACACCAACCCCTAAACCATCTTGTACATAAACAGGAACAGACAACACCAGCCCATAAACAATCTTGTACATAAACAGGAACAGACAACACCAGCCCCTAAACCATCTTGTACATAAACAGGAATAGACAACACCAGCCCCTAAACCACCTTGTATATAAACAGGAATAGACAACATCAGCCACTAAACCACCTTGTACATAAACAGGAATAGACAGCACAGCCCCTAAACCATCTTGTACATAAACAGAAATAGACAGCACCAGCCCCTAAACCACCTTGTACATAAACAGGAATAGACAGCACCAGCCCCTAAACCATTTTGTACATAAACAGGA
Organism: Monoplex corrugatus; assembly: GCA_030674185.1. Classification (NCBI taxonomy): domain Eukaryota; kingdom Metazoa; phylum Mollusca; class Gastropoda; order Littorinimorpha; family Ranellidae; genus Monoplex; species Monoplex corrugatus. The sequence continues at coordinate 74,758,678 of JAPXFY010000018.1, forward strand.
ATAGACAGCACCAGCCCGTAAACAATCTTGTACATAAACACGAATAGACAGCACCAGCCCCTAAACCATCTTCTATATAAACAGGAATAGCACCAGCCCCTAAACCATCTTGTACATAAACAGGAACAGACAACACCAATCCCTAAACCACCTTGTACATAAACATGAATAGACAACACCAGCCCATAAACAGTCTTGTACATAAACAGGAATAGACAACACCAGCCCATAAACAATCTTGTACATAAACAGAAATAGACAGCACCAGCCCATAAACAATCTTGTACATAAACAGGAATAGACAACACCAGCCCCTAAACAATCTTGT
>JAPXFY010000018.1:74766505-74781505 GCA_030674185.1 Monoplex corrugatus
TGTTTTTATTTTGCATGAGGGGATTTCATGTTTTTTATTGATCACCATGACTTCAGTCTTCCTGATGTTTAGTTCCAACCCCTTACCTTTGCTTTCTGTTTCTAGTATATTCACAAAGTTTTGTAGGTCCCTTTCATTTTCTGCAATTAGCACGGTGTCATCTGCGTACCGAATGCTGTTTATCATTTTCCCTCCAACCTTTAATCCAGGGTCTTCTTCTAGGTTTCTCATGATGTTTTCGCTATATAGTGAAAACAGATCTGGTGACAAAACACAACCCTGTCTGACTCCTCTTTTGATGTTTTGAAAAGAGCTTATATTGTTTTCTATTCTCATTGCAGCTGTTTATTCCCAGTACATATTCCTGATTATTCGTAGATCTTTTCCATCGACATTGAGTCTCTACAGTTGGTTGATCAATTCATCATGTCGTACCCGATCGAAAGCCTTGGTATAGTCAACAAAGCATAAATACAAATCCTTATTCATCTCAATTGACCTCTCTATGATAGTTCTTAGGATGTATATGGCATTAATAGTTCCTTTCCCCTCCACAAATCCACACTGTTCTTCTGCTATTTCTCTTTTGATTTTATTCCTTGTCCTCATCATGATTATTCTTAACAGGAGTTTTGTTACATGACTCATCAAACTGATTGTGCGATGGAGTTCGCATTCTATAGCCCCTGTCTTCTTTGGAAGTGCAATGAAAATTGATTTTGACATACTTTGGGGATTTTTCCAGTGTCATAAATTTCATTTAGGAGGACTGTTATTTTTTCTATGCCAAATTCCTCCAGGGCTTCAATCATCTCTGTAGTAATGTTGTCTGGTCCTGGGGCTTTTCCTGGTTTCATCATTTTCAGTGCTGTTCTAACTTCATCTTTCATTATGGGTGGTCCTTCAAAGTTCTGTTTTATAATGTGTTCTTCGTTTCTGTCATCCTCAAAAAGGTCTTTAATGTACTCTCCCCATCTGTCTAATATTTTGTCTTTTTCCATGATAAGCGTGCCATCTTTCGATTTTAAGCAACCAGTTGATGTGCATGTATTTTTCCTGTGGACAATTTCTTCAATTCGTCTGTACATACCCTGAGGATCCATTTTGTGTTGTTCTTCTATCTCTTTGCATTTTGTGTTCAGCCAAGCTTCCTTAGCTTCATTGCACCTATACCTGAATTCTTTGTTTATCTTCCTGTTTTCTCCTCGTTTCTCTTTGCCTTCCTCCTTTCCTCCATCAGGCCCAAAATTTCATTAGTCATCCAACTCTTTTTTGCTTTTCTATTTGCCTTAGGGATTTCTTCACAAGCTTCATTTAAAGAACTTCTCAACTTTGTCCATTGTTCCTCACTGTCACCAACGTCTTCCAGAGCACTGAATTTGTTTTGAACATGTACATTAAATTTTTGACGTATCATTTCATCTGACTTTAAGAGTCCAAGGTTTAGTTTGATGTTGCTTTTGGTCTGTTTCCTTTTCCTCAATTTCATCCATAACCTTCCCACTACCGGATTGTGGTCACTGTTGCAGTCTGCGCCTGGTAGTGTTTTTGCTGACAGTAAAGAATTTCTAAATCTTTTGTTGATCAGGATGTAGTCAATTTGATTTTTGGTATTATCTCCTGGACTCATGTATATGTGTTGGTGAATATGTGCGTGTGTGAGTGAGTGCGTGCGTGTGTATGTGTGTGTGTGTGTTTGTGTGTTTGTGTGTTTGTGTGTTTGTGCGTGTCATTGTTTTTAGTTGTTTCTTTTTGTCTTTCTTTGTTTTTTTTGTTTTTATCTTTTGTTTTTTTCTTTTGGTCGAATTTTGCCATGAACAATCCTTTCGTTGCCATAGGTTCTTTAACATGCACTGTGAGCTGTACACGAGATATGTATTTGTCATCATATTCAGATGTGTGTTCTCATGGGATCTTTTACGTGCACTAAATGTATGCTGCACACCAGACATGTGTTTGTTATCATATCAAGAAGTGTGATGCCATGGGATCTTTTACATGCATCAGGTGTGTCTGCACACGAGACATGTGTTTACCATCATATCCAGAAGTGTGTTGTCATGGGTTCTTTTACCCTGCGCTAAGTGTGAGCTGCATACAAGACATGTGTTTATCATTATATTCACAAGTGTGATGCCATGGGTTCTTTAACATGCATTGTCAGCTGCACACGACGTATGTGTTTGTCATTATATCCAGAAGTGTGTTGCCATGGGTTCTTTTACTTGCACTGTGAGCTGCACACGACATAAATGTATGTGTTTGTCATCATATTCACAAAGGTTTTGCCATGGGATCTTTTACATGCATCAGGTATGAGCTGCACACAAGACATGTGTTTATCACCATAATCAGAATTGCGTTGCCATGGGATCTTTTATGTGCACTACGTGTGAGCTGCACACGAGCCATGTGTTTTGTCGTCATATTCAGATGTATGTTGCCATGGGATCTTTTACATGCACTGTGAGCTGCACACGAGACATGTGGTTGTCATTATATTCAGATGTGTGTTGCCATGGGTTCTTTTACATGCGCTAAGTGTGAGCTGCACACGAGACATGTGGTTGTCATTATATTCAGATGTGTGTTGCCATGGGTTCTTTTACATGCGCTAAGTGTGAGCTGCACACGAGACATGTGTTTGTCATCATACTTAGAAGTGTGTTGCCACGGGATCTTTTACGTGCATCAGGTATGTGCTGCACACGAGACACGTGTTTACCATCATATCCGAATGTGTGTTGGGCTAAGTGTGTGCTGCAAGGACGTTGTTTTTTTTTTAATTCAGATGATTTCTATTGGAAGTCTTGGACTTGTCACACTATGACACTAAAAGGGTGTTTGCCCTTCCACTGTTCCTACTGTTTCGCTAGACTGTTTCATGTAATGTGTATACAAACAGTAGGACAGAGTATGAAAGGATGTGATCCTTAGCAGACTGAGGATGCCGTCCATTTGTTATCAACATGTTGACCTCTGTGTGCACAATACACAGTATCCTCCATATTGTATGATTTCTTGGAATGTGAAACATTTTCTGACCAATACCTGTCAGTATACACTTGTTTTGTGAGTGATAACTTGCTTGTGGATTGTGTGACTGTGTGTCTGTGCTTGTACATGCATGCAGATGTGTGTGTGTGTGTGTGTGTGTGTGTGTGTGTGTGTGTGTGTGTGTGTGTGTGTGTGTGTGTGTGTGTGTGTGTGTTTTCCAAGCATGTATTTTCAAAATGCACGGTGGCCGGTACATGCACATCATATAACACTACAGTATGTACATGTAATGTAAGAGAGACAGAGACCAAGAGAGAAAGAGAGAGAGTGTGTGTGTGTGTTTTCAAGCATGTATTCTCAAAATGCATTTTATACGCACATCATTTAACAGTATGTAAAGCAAGAGAGAGAGAGAGGGGTTGGGCTTTGGGAGGCGATAGGCTGATAAAATACCCGTATAAGATATAGACAAAAAAAAACAGTGTAGGTAAGGCCTCAGGACCTGGCCAGCTCAGGAGTTTATGTGCAGGCTTAAGGCTTGTGCCATAATCACCATACACGTGGCACCTGTGACGTTATGGAATTCGTTCCGAGCGCGGAGACGTCATCTTAACAAACTGAAACCGAAACTTAAAAAGGTAAATAAACAAAACATACGCATACACAATGAATACCTTGTGGCCATAAATAAATCATAAGTTGTGACCAAATAGAATACATAAGTTTAAAAGTAAATAAACAAAACATACATACACACAAGAAATACGATGTGACTATAAAGAAATAAATAAGTTGTGACCATATAGAATATATAAGTTTAAAAGTCATCATCATCATCATTCATCATCAGGTGCCCTGCCGCATGGCGTTGGCGATCATGGACCTCCATCTGTCTCTATCTCTTGTTGCCCCAAGCATCTCTCCACCCTCCTCGTCTTCAGCCACTCCGCAAGTCCGTCTAGCATTTTCTCCCTGGGTCTACCTGGTGCTCTCTTTCCTTCCAGCTTTCCAGTTGTGACCAGGTGCTCCAAATCCCCCTTCCTCATAACATGGCCTATAAATGTTGCCTGTCTTTTCCTAATCTTCCTTATGAGTGATCTACTTGTGTCTGCCTCCATCAAGATTGTCTCGTTTGTTTTCTTTGTTTTCCATGGAACTCTCAACATTCTTCTTAGAAACCACATCTCGGCTGCCTCAATCTTGGACAAAAGAAAGATGAAGTTTAAAAGTAAATAAATAAAAACATGCATACACACAAGGAATACCTTGTGACTATAAATAAATCCGTAAGTTGTGACCATGTAGAATATACACGTTAAAAACGAAAAAGGAAAAACAAAATATACATACACACAATGAATGCCTTGTGACCATAAATAAATCAATAAATCGTGATCATAATATAATGAATAAGAAATAGTTTAGTAAACAACCATACACACGATGAATGACTTGTGACCATAAATAGATCAATAAATTGTGACCATAATAATAAATAATAAAGTTAATAAGTAGCCTACATAAATAAAACGCACACACATGATGAATGCGTTGTGGCCATAAATAAATCAGTACATTCTGACCATATGTAATAAGTAATTAATCAGTAAGTAAACAAATAAAACGTACATACACACGATAAAAGGCTTGTGATTATAACAAATCAATACGTTGTGACCATACGTGATAATCAACAGGTATGGCTGATGTAAATGGATCGTGCCTAGTGCAACGAATCCAGTCTGACCTTGGAATAGGAAGAAAAACATCCTAAACCAACAGCCAAGGGGCTGAAGGGAAAACCGGAGTCCCCGGAGAAAAAAACCTTCGTCAGACGCGGCTGGGCCTGTCTAGTGAAAGGAGAATTTAAACAGACTGAATTTAGAATAAAAATAAAAAGGCATATGTGCAGCCACAAAGCCAATACCTCACTGGGATGGGAAAATGGTGATAATATGGTATATTTCAGTAAATCATCATCGAGGTAAAACATACATGGACTCAAGGGCACATTAAAAGAAGACGATAGTATGCATAAAATCATTCAAGCAGTATAGCATGAATTATACATAAGGTACAAGAAATGTTGTACCTATACATTCGAGCAAATACATACGCACACACATACACACCAAGGTAAACGTACATGCACACAGAGCCATGTCCGGATAAAAGTACATGAAGTGGCATGATACTGAATTTAGTTGAGGAAATCTTTGATTTGTCATTGAGGCCATGTGGCTTGCGCGTTCCAAGTTTATCTATAAGATGGGATTCTCTGTCTTTCCTGTCTATGGTGCTGTTACTGTATAGAAGCCACAGACCTTTCACTCGGATGTTGTTGATTGAGTGGTCCGACTGGTTGAAATGATTTGAGATAGTTTTATCTCTTTGATGTCGGATGTCAGCCAAGTGTTCCTTGAAACGTGTATCAAGAGTACGTCCAGTTTCACCAATGTACAGTTGAAAACATTTAGAGCAGCTGATCAAATAGACAATGTTATAGGTTTGACTGTTAAAATGTTTCGTAATTTTCATATGAGATTTGGGGCCTTTGACTGTAGTGGCTGTGCACAAGAAAGGACATGTCCTGCATTTGGGTTTGTTACATTAGAGGTTCCTGGAAGTTGGCTGGCTGGTTTTCCGAGTCTTAAACGGACCAGCAAGTCACGGAGGTTCGTGTCTCGTTTGTGGACAATTAAAGGAAGCTGGTCAAAAATTTCAGCTACACTACGTTGTACGGTTGTGAGGCGTGGACAGTCAACAAGCAAAGACAGAACAAGATTGAGGCAGTCGAGATGTGGTTTCTAAGAAGGATGTTGAGAGTTCCATGGACAGCAAAGAAAACAAACGAGACAGTCTTGATGGAGGCAGACACAAGTAGATCATTCAAAAGGAAGATTAGGAAAAGGCAGGCAACATTCAAAGACCATTTTATGAGGAAGGGGGAATTGGAACACCTGGTCACAACGGGAAAGCTGAAGGGAAGGAGAGCACTGGGCAGACCCAGAGAGAAGATACAAGACGGACTTGCAGAGTGGCTGAAGACAAGGAGGGTGGAAAAGATGCTTGAGGCAACAAGAGATAGAGACAGATGGAAGTCCATAATCGCCAACGCCATGCGGCAAGGCACCTGATGATGATGATGATGATGATGATGATGATGATGATGACAGTAGGACTGGATTGTAGAATGTCCCAGTTGGACAAGATGATTTTTTCACACAGTACATAGAAGGGTGATAGACTAAACTGAGAACCAGACGATCGTCTGTGGCAGCTTTTGGCTCAGAATGGAGGGCGTTTGATCGAGAGACAGAGCTGACTTTTTTTACGGGCTTCATTGATGGTGCTCAGTGGGTAATGTCTACGTAGGAAGAAACTGGTCATTTCATCAGCTTTGTCATGGAAGTCATCATCATTTGAGCACAGGCGTCGTAGTGGCAAGAGCTGAGAGTAAGGAATACCGTTTTTGGTGTTGGAAGTGTGAGATGATCGATAGTCCAGATAAGAATGGGAGTCTGTTGCCTTGTAGGGGACTGTAGTAATCAGTTTTTCAGATCCAATTGAAAGTTCGATGTCAAGAAAGTTCACGGATGTGTTTGAAATTTCATACGTCAACTTGATGGACGGATGAAATGTCTGAACGTAGTGAATGTATTCTAAGAATAGGTCTTGACTGAATGATGTCACACCAATGCTATCATCAATGAGGTATCTGTTTTGTATTTTGTAGTCCAAGTGTGTTTTTATGTGGCACTCCCCCACCCCTTCGAAATCGCAAGCAATTTATCAACTCAGCAAAGAAAAATATCTGCCACTAAAGACATGACTACAGACACGGAGAGAGTGGCGAAGGTCGCAAAGCTTCACCTAGTAAATAGTTTATCAGGTAAGATCACAATCTCAACACCGTGTGTATGAAAAACTCTGGACTCCCCAACCCCCTTCCTTCTCAGATGTGGGGAAGTCCCACATAAAAACATGATCGGCAAGAAAACGAGAAACTTACAATATGCCTTTATTCATAAATCATAAGCTGTCATGAAATCATGACCTAATAAACTATAAGTTATCATGAAATGATAAACGATTTTTGTGTAGCAAAATTTGTGACAAGTTTTTGATCAGCCTTCCAAATCCCCAACCAACTGATCAACTCGGCAAAGAAAAATATCCACCGCTAAAGATATGACTGCAGATGCGGAGAGAGTGGCAAAGGTCGCAAAGTTTCACCTACCAAAACGCATCCTTGTCAATATTGACAGAGGGACCCAGAACAGAGCGAAACTGTGCGTGCATACATGTATTTCAATTTTATATCTTTGGCGCTTTTCTAAAGCCGGGTTTCACGTTTCAATAAACACCTACACATGCTCCTTTTCCACCAGCGGAAGGAGAAGGGGGGGGGGGGGGAGTCCCAAACTATTACTCGTGTTTAAGAAGACTTATTTCAACGGTACAGTATGGCTTTTCCCTCTGTCCTACACTCATGTACACAGTGTAAGCAACAGGCAGCTGAGCGCTGGAAGGTATCCAACATGGCGGCCACTTGGAGCTCGCGGTAGTATCGTTTCACCCCAACGCTCACAGACAGGCGTGCGCAAGTCTCTTAAAGAAATACCCGTTGACTCATTATTAGCGTGCGTGTGGTGAGTGAGTGAGTGTGTGTGTGTGTGTGTGTGTGTGTGTGTGTGTGTGTATGTGTGTGTGTGTGTGTGTGTATAACGTTCTATGTGTGTGTAAACTTTGGCTCTCTTCCTCACACACAGACACACACAGAAATACACACACAAGGGTTTGTATGTGTGTGTGTCTGTATGTGTATGTGTCTGTTTGTGTATGTGTCTGTATGTGTGTGTATGTGTCTGTATGTGTATGTGTCTGTGTCTGTATGTGTATGTGTCTGTAATGTATGTGTCTGTATGTGTATGTGTCTGTATGTGTATGTGTCTGTATGTGTATGTGTCTGTATCTGTATGTGTCTGTATGTGTTTGTGTCTGCATGTGTGTCTGTATGTGTCTGTGTCTGTATGTGTATGTGTCTGTATGTGTCTGTGTCTGTATGTGTATGTGTCTGTATGTGTCTGTATGTGTCTGTATTTATGTGTCTGTATGTGTATGTGTATGTGTCTGTGTCTGTATGTGTCTGTGTGTGTATGTGTATGTGTATGTGTATGTGTCTGTGTGTGTATGCGTCTGTATGTGTATGTGTGTGTATGTGTGTGTATATGTCTGCATGTGTCTGTGTCGTGTATGTGTATGTGTCTTTATGTGTATGTGTATGTGTCTTTATGTGTATGTGATGTGTCTGTATGTGTATGTGTATGTGTCTGTATGTGTATGTAGTCTGTAGATGTCGTAATGTGTATGTGTCTGTATGTGTATGTGTATGTGTCTTATGTGTATGTGTCTGTATGTGTATGTGTATGTGTCTGTATGTGTATGTGTATGTGTCTGTATGTGTATGTGTATGTGTCTGTATGAGTATGTCTAATGTGCATGTGTCTGTTTGTGTATGTGTCTGTTTGTGTATGTGTCTGTTTGTGTATGGTGTCTGCATGTGTATGTGTCTGTATGTGTATGTGTCTTATGTGTATGTTGTCTGTATGTGTATGTGTATGTTCTGTATGTGTATGTGTATGTCTGTATGTGTATGTGTGTGCTGTGTGTATGTGTATGTGTCTGTATGTGTATGTGTCTGTATGTGTATGTGCTTTGTACTGTATGTGTCTGTATGTGTACTGTGTGTATGTGTATGTGTCTTGTATGTGTATGTGTGTATGTGTATGTGTCTGTATGTGTATGTGTCTGTATGTGTATGTGTCTGTATGTGTATGTGTATGTGTGTATGTGTATGTGTCTGTATGGTGTATGTGTCTGTATGTGTATGTGTATGTGTCTGTATGTGTATGTGTGTATGTGTATGTGTCTGTATGTGTATGTGTATGTGTCTTATGTTATGTGTCTGTATGTGTATGTGTTCTGTATGTGTATGTGGTATGTGCTGTAGTTGTATGTGTATGTGTCTGTATGTAGTATTGTGCATGTGTCTGTTGTGTATGTGTCTTGTATGTGTCTGTATTGTGTATGTGTCTGATGTGTTATGTGTCTGTATGTGTATGTGTCTGTATGTGATGTGTCTGTATGTGTATGTGTGTCTGTATGTGATGTGTATGTGTATGTGGTGTGTGTATGTGTATGTGTCTGTATGTGTATGTGTCTGTAGTCTGTATGTGTTATGTGTCTGTATGTGTATGTGTTATGTGTTCGCTCTCCAGTACCAAGGTATGAGTTCTACGAAATCTTGATCAACCATAAGGTATCGTCCGTCAGGACAGAACGGAACTTGTTGTTCCTGGCGACTTCAGCTGTATGTGTATGTGTATGTGTCTGTATGTGTATGTGTGTATGTGTATGTGTCTGTATGTGTATGTGTATGTGTCTGTATGTATATGTCTGTATGTGTATGTGTCTGTATGTGTATGTGTCTGTATGTGCATGTGTCTGTATGTGCATGTGTCTGTATGTGTATGTGTATGTGTCTGTATGTGTATGTGTCTGTATGTGTCTGTATGTGTATGTGTCTGTGTGTGTCTGTGTCTGTATGTGTATGTGTCTGTATGTGCATGTGTCTGTATGTGTATGTGTCTGTATGTGCATGTGTATGTGTATGTGTGTGTATGTGTATGTGTCTGTATGTGTATGTGTCTGTGTCTGTATGTGTATGTGTCTGTATGTGTATGTGTATGTGTCCGCCTCTCCAGACACCAAGGATGAGTTCTACGAAAATCTTGCATCAACCATAAGGAACATCCCCAGGACAGAACAACTTGTTCTCCTGGGCGACTTCAACGCAGAGTGGGTGCAGACAATGACTCATGGCCCTTCTGCCTCGGTTCCTTTGGAGTGGGGAAAATGAATGAGAATGGACAGCGACTGCTTGAGTTTTGCGCCTGCCTCAGCACAAAGTCTTCTGGAGGCATCCCCGCTCAAAACATTGGCACCAACTGGATTTGATCCTAGTAAGACGTGCCGCTATCAAAAACGTTCTCCACACTCGCTCTTATCACAGCGCAGACTGCGACACAGACCACTCTCTGGTATGTTGCAAGATCAGGCTACAACCAAAGAAGTTCCACTGCTCAAAGAAACAAGGGAACCCTCGCATTGACGTCAGCAAGATGTCTCAGCCAGATCTTGTAGAACAGTTCGCAGAGGCCTTTCAGAGAGAATACGATGCATTGCAGCCCAGAGACTCTGCCACTGAGAGATGGGAAACGCTACGAGACACCATGCACCGCATTGCTATGGCCACCTCTGTGAAGTCCCACGACTGGTTTGAGGCCAAATCATCAGAGATGACTCCCACTGTTGAGGCCAAGCTGCCGCACTCACCAAGTATAAGCGGTCACCCAGTGAGAAGAACCTGCAAATCCTCAGGGCTGCCAGAAGTAAGGTTCAGCTTAATGCCAGGCGCTGCGCAAACGAGTACTGGACAGAGCTCAGCGAAGAGATACAGAGTGCTGCTGAAAGAGGCAACATCCGAGGAATGTATGATGGCATCAAGAAGGCACTGGGACCAACACAGAGCAAGATCGCCCCCCTCAAATCCTCCACTGGGGAAGTAATCAGCAATCCTAGCCAACAGATGGAAAGATGGGCGGAACACTACTCCGACCTCTACTCCACACAGAACATGGTGTCCCCCTTAGCCCTCGATGCCATCAAGTGTATGCCGGTAATGGAAGAACTTGATGCAGAGCCAACTGCGGACGAACTCAGCAAGGCCATTGATAGCCTGGCATCAGGGAAGGCACCTGGCAACGACGGAATTCCCCCAGACCTCATCAAGCACTGCAAGACTTCTCTTCTGAACCCTTTGCACGCAGTTCTCTGTCAGTGTTGGAATGAGGGAGCTGTACCACAGGACATGAGGGACGTCAAGATCGTCACCCTGTACAAAAACAAGGGCGAAAGGAGCGACTGCAACAACTGCAGAGGTATCTCGCTCCTCAGCATTGTTGGCAAAGTCTATGCTCGGGTCCTCCTAATCCGCCTGCAGAAACTGGCTGAACGCGTCTACCCGGAATCACAGTGTGGTTTTCGAGCAGAGAGATCCACGGTAGACATGGTCTTCTCTCTTCGCCAAATCCAAGAGAAGTGCAGAGAGCAGCGGATGCCCCTGTATGTGGCATTCATTGACCTCACCAAGGCCTTTGACCTAGTCAGCAGAGATGGCCTTTTCAGGGCTCTCCGAAAAATCGGCTGCCCCCCAAACTGCACAGCTTAATTGAGTCCTTCCACTCAAACATGAAAGGGATGGTGCAGTTCAACGGAAACCTCTCCAAGCCCTTCGACGTACGCAGCGGTGTGAAACAAGGCTGCGTCCTGGCCCCAACCCTCTTTGGAATCTTCTTCGCTCTCCTCCTGAGGCATGCGTTCAGCACAGCGCAAGAAGGGATCCACCTGCGGACCAGATCAGATGGTAGGCTCTTCAACCTCGCCCGCCTCAGAGCAAGGACAAAGGTCCGTGAAGCCCTCATCAGAGACATGCTATTTGCCGACGATGCCGCAGTTGTGACCCATACTCAGCGGGACTTGCAGTCACTAATGGACCGCTTCTCCCAGGCCTGCAAAGATTTTGGTCTGACCATCAGTCTTAAGAAGACAAACGTCCTGGGCCAAGACACGCCATCTCCACCAGCCATCACCATTGATGACTACGAGCTTGAAGCCATCCATCAATTCACATATCTTGGGTCCACCATCACCGATAACCTCTCCCTTGACACAGAGGTCGACAAGAGGATCGGGAAGGCAGCCACAACACTAGCCCGCCTCACACAAAGGGCGTGGACAAATCCCAAGCTGACCACAAAGACAAAGATGGCTGTATACAACGCCTGTGTCCTCAGCACCTTGCTATATGGCAGCGAGGCGTGGACCACGCATGCTCATCAGGAGAAAAGGCTCAATACCTTCCACCTGAGAAGCCTACGGCGCATACTTGGCATTTCCTGGCAAGACAAGGTGACCAACACCGAAGTCCTAACCTGCGCTGGCCTCCCAACCATGCATACCATGCTGAGACAGCGTCGTCTGCGCTGGTTGGGCCACGTTCGCCGCATGGAAGATGGTCGCATCCCAAAAGACATCCTTTATGGTGAGCTTGCCACAGGGCAGAGAAACATTGGCCGCCCACAACTGAGATACAAAGACGTTTGCAAGCGTGACATGAAGGCGCTTGAGATCAACACAGTCCTGGGAGGACCTCGCAGACGACCGCAACAGCTGGAAAACTACTCTCAAGAAACAGCTGCGGATTGGTGAGGACAAACTGTCAGCTGCTGCAGCAGAAAAGCGAGTTCGCAGAAAAGGGATGACAGCCAACAGACCAGCATCAGCATACATATTCGACCGCTGCGACAGAGACTGCCTCTCTCGCATTGGTCTGTACAGTCACAGGCGACGCTGCTTGGACCAAGCAGACAGCCCATCTAGACATTAGAACGGATGTACTTTGTCCATAGTCAGTCATGACCGAAGGAGGCCTACTATGTGTATGTGTCTGTATGTGTATGTGTCTGTATGTGTATGTGTCTGTATGTGTATGTGTCTGTATGTGTATGTGTCTGTATGTGTATGTGCATGTGTCTGTATGTGTCTGTGTCTGCATGTGTCTGTGTCTGTATGTGTCTGTGTCTGTATGTATATGTGTATGTGTCTGTATGTGCATGTGCATGTACATATATAGTACATGTGCATGTGTATGTGTCTGTATGTGTATGTGTCTGTATGTGCAGGTGTATGTGTCTGTATGTGTCTGTATGTGTGTGTGTCTGTATGTGTCTGTATTTGTTTGTATGTGTCTGTATGTGTCTGTATGTGTATGTGTCTGTATGTGTATGTGTCTGTATGTGTATGTGTATGTGTATGTGTATGTGTCTGTATGTGTATGTGTCTGTATGTGTATGTGTCTGTATGTGTATGTGTATGTGTCTGTATGTGTATGTGTCTGTATGTGTATGTGTATGTGTCTGTATGTGTATGTGTCTGTGTCTGTATGTGTATGTGTCTGTGTCTGTATGTGTATGTGTCTGTATGTGTATGTGTCTTTATGTGTATGTGCATGTGCCTGTATGTGTATGTGTCTGTGTCTGTATGTGTATGTGTCTGTATGTGTCTGTGTCTGTATGTGTATGTGTCTGTGTCTGTATGTGTATGTGTCTGTATGTGTATGTGTCTGTATGTGTCTGTGTCTGTATGTGTATGTGTCTGTGTCTGTATGTGTATGTGTATGTGTCTGTATGTGTATGTGTCTGTATGTGTATGTGTATGTGTCTGTGTCTGTGTCTGTATGTGTATGTGTCTGTATGTGTATGTGTCTGTATGTGTCTGTGTGTGTATGTGTATGTGTCTGTATGTGTATGTGTCTGTATGTGTCTGTGTCTGTATGTGTATGTGTCTGTATGTGGATGTGTCTGTATGTGTCTGTGTTTGCATGTGTATGTGTCTGTATGTGTATGTGTCTGTATGTGTATGTGTCTGTATGTGTCTGTGTCTGTATGTGTCTGTATGTGTCTGTGTCTGTATGTGTATGTGTCTGTATGTGTCTGTGTCTGTATGTGTCTGTATGTGTTTGTATGTCTGTATGTGTCTGTATGTGTATGTGTATGTGTCTGTATGTGTCTGTGTCTGTATGTGTATGTGTCTGTATGTGTCTGTATGTGTCTGTAGTGTCTGTGTCTGTATGTGTATGTGTCTGTGTCTGTATGTGTCTGTGTCTGTATGTGTCTGTGTCTGTGTCTGTATGTGTATGTGTCTGTATGTGTCTGTATGTGTCTGTATGTGTATGTGTCTGTATGTGTATGTGTCTGTATGTGTATGTGTCTGTATGTGTATGTATGTGTATGTGTCTGTATGTGTATGTGTCTGTATGTGTATGTGTCTGTATGTGTATGTATGTGTATGTGTCTGTATGTGTATGTGTCTCTATGTGTGTGTGTCTGTATGTGCATGTGTATGTGTGTGTCTGTATGTTTATGTGTGTGTCTGTATGTGTATGTGTGTGTCTGTATGTGTATGTGTCTCTATGTGTATGTGTCTGTATGTGTATGTGTATGTGTGTGTCTGTATGTGTATGTGTATGTGCATGTGTATGTGTCTGTATGTGTATGTGTATGTGTATGTGTGTGTCTGTATGTGTATGTGTATGTGCATGTGCATGTGTATGTGTCTGTATGTGTATGTGTGTGTCTGTATGTGTATGTGTATGTGCATGTGTATGTGTCTGTATGTGTATGTGTATGTGTGTGTCTGTATGTGTATGTGTATGTGTGTGTCTGTATGTGTATGTGTATGTGTGTGTCTGTATGTGTATGTGTATATGTGTGTCTGTATGTGTATGTGTATATGTGTGTCTGTATGTGTATGTGTATATGTGTGTCTGTATGTGTATGTGTATATGTGTGTCTGTATGTGTATGTGTATATGTGTGTCTGTATGTGTATGTGTATATGTGTGTCTGTATGTGTATGTGTATATGTATGTCTGTATGTGTATGTGTATATGTGTGTCTGTATGTGTATGTGTATATGTGTGTCTGTATGTGTATGTGTATATATGTGTCTGTATGTGTATGTGTATATATGTGTCTGTATGTGTATGTGTATGTGTGTGTCTGTATGTGTCTGTATGTGTATGTGTATATGTGTGTCTGTATGTGTATGTGTATGTGCATGTGTATGTGTCTGTATGAGCATGTGTTTCGTTTTTAGGAGTGAAGAGTTTAAAATGGGCAAAGAGATTTAAAATCATCGACGGAGACCTCACGATTTTTCCCAGCACATAGGATTATGGACAGGCTGATGGTTTGTGCTTAGATCGTCTTAAATCTTCTCCATCAGTGGCATCTATAGCGTCAGCGTATATGGAATTTATTCCTAGCACCATCTTAAGAGTTCTTGGGTGTTATATAGAACCAATACTGTTGTACGGATG
>JAPXFY010000018.1:74789005-74809005 GCA_030674185.1 Monoplex corrugatus
TAGGCTGATACAATACCAGTACAATATAGACCAGTAAAACATAGTCTAGTTAGGCTGATACAACACCAGTATACAATATAGACCAGGTAAAACATAGTCTAGTTAGGCTGATACAATACCAGTATACAATATAGACCAGTAAAACATAGTCTTTGGCTGATACAACACCAGTATACAATATAGACCAGGTAAAACATAGTCTAGTTACGCTGATACAATACCAGTATACAATATAGACCAGGTAAAACATAGTCTAGTTACGCTGATACAATACCAGTATACAATATAGACCAGGTAAAACATAGTCTAGTTAGGCTGATACAATACCAGCATACAATATAGACCAGGTAAAACAGTATAGTTAGGCTGATACAATACCAGCATACAATATAGACCAGGTAAAACATAGTCTAGTTAGGCTGATACAACACCAGTATACAATATAGACCAGGTAAAACATAGTCTAGTTAGGCTGATACAACACCAGTATACAATATAGACCAGGTAAAACATAGTCTAGTTAGGGCCTGTAGACTGATACAACACCAGTATACAATATAGACCAGGTAAAACATAGTCTAGTTAGGGCCTGTAGGCTGATACAACACCAGTATACAATATAGACCAGGTAAAACATAGTCTAGTTAGGCCTGAGCTGATACAACACCAGTATACAATATAGACCAGGTAAAACATAGTCTAGTTAGGCTGATACAAAACCAGTATACAATATAGACCAGGTAAAACATAGTCTAGTTAGGGCCTGTAGCTGATACAATACCAGTATACAATATAGACCAGGTAAAACATAGTCTAGTTAGGCTGATACACACCAGTATACAATATAGACCAGGTAAAACATAGTCTAGTTAGGCTGATACAAACCAGTATACAATATAGACCAGGTAAAACAAGTCTAGTTAGGCTGATACAAACCAGCATACAATATAGACCAGGTAAAACATAGTCTAGTTAGGCTGATACAACACCAGTATACAATATAGACCAGGTAAAACATAGTCTAGTTAGGCTGTAACTGATACAAACCAGTAAACAATTAGTAGACGGTAAAACATAGTCTTAGTAGGGCCTGTTTAGGCTGATACAACCAGTATACAATATAGACCAGGTAAAACATAGTTAGTTAGGCTGATACAATACCAGTATACAATATAGACAGTAAAACATTGTCTAGTTAGGCTGATACAATACCAGTATACAATATAGACCAGGTAAAACATAGTCTAGTTAGGCTGATACAAACCAGTATACAATATAGACCAGGTAAAACATAGTCTAGTTAGGGCCTGTAGGCTGATACAATACCAGTATACAATATAGACCAGGTAAAACATAGTCTAGTTAGGCTGATACAACACCAGTATACAATATAGACCAGGTAAAAACATAGTCTAGTTAGGCTGATACAATACCAGTATACAATATAGACCAGGTAAAACATAGTCTAGTTTGGCTGATACAACACCAGTATACAATATAGACCAGGTAAAACATAGTCTAGTTACGCTGATACAATACCAGTATACAATATAGACCAGGTAAAACATAGTCTAGTTACGCTGATACAATACCAGTATACAATAAGACCAGGTAAAACATAGTCTAGTTAGGCTGATACAACACCAGTATACAATATAGACCAGGTAAAACATAGTCTAGTTAGCTGATACAATACCAGTATACAATATAGACCAGGTAAAACATAGTCTAGTTAGGCTGATACAACACCAGTATACAATATAGACCAGGTAAAACATAGTCTAGTTAGGCTGATACAACACCAGTATACAATATAGACCAGGTAAAACATAGTCTAGTTAGGGCCTGTAGGCTGATACAATACCAGTTAATACAATATAGACCAGGTAAAACATAGTCTAGTTAGGCTGATACAATACCAGTATACAATATAGACCAGGTAAAACATAGTCTAGTTAGGGCCCGATACAATACCAGTATACAATATAGACCAGGTAAAACATAGTCTAGTTAGGCTGATACAACACCAGTATACAATATAGACCAGGTAAAAACATAGTCTAGTTAGGCTGATACAAACCAGTATACAATATAGACCAGGTAAAACATAGTCTAGTTAGGGCCTGTAGGCTGATACAACACCAGTATACAATATAGACCAGGTAAAACATAGTCTAGTTAGGCTGATACAACACCAGTATACAATATAGACCAGGTAAAACATAGTCTAGTTAGGCTGATACAACCAGTATACAATATAGACCAGGTAAAACATAGTCTAGTTAGGCTGATACAATACCAGTATACAATATAGACCAGTAAAACATAGTCTAGTTAGGCTGATACAACACCAGTATACAATATAGACCAGGTAAAACATAGTCTAGTTAGGCCTAGGCTGATACAATACCAGTATACAATATAGACCAGGTAAAACATAGTCTAGTTAGCTGATACAAACCAGTATACAATATAGACCAGGTAAAACATAGTCTAGTTAGGGCTGTAGCTGATACAATACCAGTATACAATATAGACCAGGTAAAAAAGTTAGTTAGGCTGATACAACACCAGTATACAATATAGACCAGGTAAACATAGTCTAGTTAGGCTGATACAACACCAGTATACAATATAGACCAGGTAAAACATAGTCTAGTTAGGCTGATACAAACCAGTATACAATATAGACCAGGTAAAACATAGTCAGTTGTTAGGCTGATACAACACCAGTATACAATATAGACCAGGTAAAACATAGTCTAGTTAGGCTGATACAATACCAGTATACAATATAGACCAGGTAAAACATAGTCTAGTTAGGGCCTGTAGCTGATACAAACCAGTATACAATATAGACCAGGTAAAACATAGTCTAGTTAGGCTGATACAACACCAGTATACAATATAGACCAGGTAAAACATAGTCTAGTTAGGCTGATACAAAACCAGTATACAATATAGACCAGGTAAAACATAGTCTAGTTAGGCTGATACAAACCAGTATACAATATAGACCAGGTAAAACATAGTCTAGTTAGGCTGATACAATACCAGATACAATATAGACCAGGTAAAACATATTAGTTAGGCTGATACAATACCATGATACAATATAGACCAGGTAAAACATAGTCTAGTTAGGCTGATACAAACCAGTATACAATATAGACCAGGTAAAACATAGTCTAGTTAGGGCCTGTAGGCTGATACAATACCAGCATACAATATAGACCAGGTAAAACATAGTCTAGTTAGGCTGATAACAACACCAGTATACAATATAGACCAGGTAAAACATAGTCTAGTTAGTAGGCCTGTAGCTGTTATAACAATACCAGTATACAATAATAGACCAGGTAAAACATAGTCTAGTTAGGCTGATACAATACCAGTATACAATATAGACCAGGTAAAACATAGTCTAGTTAGGCTGATACAATACCAGTATACAATATAGACCAGGTAAAACATAGTCTAGTTAGGCTGTAGGCTGATACAACACCAGATACAATATAGACCAGGTAAAACATAGTCTAGTTAGGCTGATACAACACCAGTATACAATATAGACCAGGTAAAACATGAGTCTAGTTAGGCTGTATACAATACCAGATACAATATAGACCAGGTAAAACATAGTCTAGTTAGGCTGATACAACACCAGTATACAATATAGACCAGGTAAAACATAGTCTAGTTAGGCTGATACAATACCAGTATACAATATAGACCAGGTAAAACATAGTCTAGTTAGGCTGATACAATACCAGTATACAATATAGACCAGGTAAAACATAGTCTAGTTAGGCTGATACAATACCAGTATACAATATAGACCAGGTAAAACATAGTCTAGTTAGGCTGATACAAAACCAGTATACAATATAGACCAGGTAAAACATAGTCTAGTTAGGCTGTAGGCTGATACAATACCAGTATACAATATAGACCAGGTAAAACATAGTCTAGTTAGGCTGATACAAAACCAGTATACAATATAGACCAGGTAAAACATAGTCTAGTTAGGGCCTGTAGACTGATACAACACCAGTATACAATATAGACCAGGTAAAACATAGTCTAGTTAGGCTGATACAACACCAGTATACAATATAGACCAGGTAAAACATAGTCTAGTTGGCTGATACAACACCAGTATACAATATAGACCAGGTAAAACATAGTCTAGTTAGGCTGATACAATACCAGTATACAATATAGACCAGGTAAAACATAGTCTAGTTAGGCTGATACAATACCAGTATACAATATAGACCAGGTAAAACATAGTCTAGTTAGGCTGATACAATACCAGTATACAATATAGACCAGGTAAAACATAGTCTAGTTAGGGCCTGTAGGCTGATACAATACCAGTATACAATATAGACCAGGTAAAACATAGTCTAGTTAGGCTGATACAACACCAGTATACAATATAGACCAGGTAAAACATAGTCTAGTTAGGCTGATACAATACCAGTATACAATATAGACCAGGTAAAACATAGTCTAGTTTGGCTGATACAACACCAGTATACAATATAGACCAGGTAAAACATAGTCTAGTTACGGCTGATACAATACCAGTATACAATATAGACCAGGTAAAAACATAGTCTAGTTAGGCTGATACAATACCAGTATACAATATAGACCAGGTAAAACATAGTCTAGTTGACTGATACAATACCAGTATACAATATAGACCAGTAAAACATAGTCTAGTTAGGCTGATACAATACCAGCATACAATATAGACCAGGTAAAACATAGTCTAGTTAGGCCTGTAGACTGATACAACACCAGTATACAATATAGACCAGGTAAAACATAGTCTAGTTAGGGCCTGTAGGCTGATACAACACCAGTATACAATATAGACCAGGTAAAACATATTCTAGTTAGGCTGATACAAACCAGTATACAATATAGACCAGGTAAAACATAGTCTAGTTAGGGACTGTAGGCTGATACAACACCAGTATACAATATAGACCAGGTAAAACATAGTCTAGTTAGGCTGATACAACACCAGTATACAATATAGACCAGGTAAAACAGAGTCTAGTTAGGGCCTGTAGATTGATACAACACCAGTATACAATATAGACCAGGTAAAACATAGTCTAGTTAGGCTGATACAACACCAGTATACAATATAGACCAGGTAGAACATAGTCTAGTTTGGCTGATACAACACCAGTATACAATATAGACCAGGTAAAACATAGTCTAGTTAGGCTGATACAATACCAGTATACAATATAGACCAGGTAAAACATAGTCTAGTTAGGCTGATACAATACCAGTATACAATATAGACCAGGTAAAACAATAGTCTAGTTAGGCTGATACAATACCAGTATACAATATAGACCAGGTAAAACATAAGTCTAGTTAGGGCCTGTAGGCTGATACAATACCAGTATACAATATAGACCAGGTAAAACATAGTCTAGTTAGGCTGATACAACACCAGTATACAATATAGACCAGGTAAAACATAGTCTAGTTAGGCTGATACAATACCAGCATACAATATAGACCAGGTAAAACAGTATAGTTAGGCTGATACAATACCAGCATACAATATAGACCAGGTAAAACATAGTCTAGTTAGGCTGATACAACACCAGTATACAATATAGACCAGGTAAAACATAGTCTAGTTAGGGCCTGTAGGCTGATACAACACCAGTATACAATATAGACCAGGTAAAACATAGTCTAGTTAGGCTGATACAAAACCAGTATACAATATAGACCAGGTAAAACATAGTCTAGTTAGGGCCTGTAGGCTGATACAATACCAGTATACAATATAGACCAGGTAAAACAGGTAGAAAGAAACTCTAGGGAGAGCTAGACAACAGAAGGTCTTCAGAGAAGTAACCCCCTTTAGACAAGTGTTTCGGCCCTGAATTCCTTACACTCTCGGGGGGCCGGGCCACATCCAGGTCATGACTCCTGGATGCCCTTCTGCTGTTGTCTATTTTTTTTTTTTTCCACGCCGGGGATCGAACCTGGGCGATTCTGCGCTTCAGAACTGCGGTACGCGGTTTTACCAATGTGCTAACGGGGCACACATCATCTGTAGGGAATTTAATCCTTATGAAGTTCACTTTTTTCGTTCCTCCTTGCCCAGATCCAGCTTGAGCTCCTTTCTGCTGCCTCTGCCATCGCTTTAAGGGCTCTAGTCCTCTTCTTCCCAGAAATGGCGAGTTGTTTCATGAGATCATAAGCGGAGGTGCCCACAAACCCTCTTGCCCCGACCTCTATGGCGAAGATTTTGACCCGCAGACCTGCTTTCTTCAGGGTGCTGGCAAGACCGGCGTATTTTTCGGTCTTGTAGATATGTGCTTCTTCCATTCTGCTTTCGTATGGCACAGTGAGTTCTATCAGAATCACTTGTTTCGAGGAGTCAGAGTGGAGAGCGATGTCTGGTCTCATGCCTGTCTTGCTGATGACATCTGGGTAATTTCTCCACTCTGGGAGGTCTGCTGTACACTCCCAGTCGACTGCTCCATCCAGAAGACCCTTTGGCAATGTGCTGGTTGTCATAGCCCTTTCGGGCCAGACCTGTTTCCCTCCTGCTTTGTAGAACGTTGTCATAGCAATTGGTGCGTTTGGGGTCATGGTTTTTTCGCTAACCACATCTGTGATCACTTTCAGAACTTGGTTGTGCCTCCATGTATACCTTCCTTGGGCTAGCGCTACTTTGCAAGAGCTTAGGACATGTTCCACTGTTTGTTTCTTCTGACAGAGCGGACATGCTGGGTCGTCTGCTTTCCCCCATTTCACTAAGTTTGCATTCGAGGGGAGCAGGTCATATACAGATCTGAGGAGGAAGCTTATCCTTAGAGGAGCCATGTGCCACATATCGTTCCAGCTGAGACTTCTTTGGAGTGCACTGTCCCATGTTGTCCATTGCCCCTGTTGACCTTGCTGGACTGCCTTCTGCACTCTTTTGACATCTTCTTCTTCCTTCAACTCCTGTATGATCATGTCTCTTTTTCCCTTCCCTTTGGCTTTGGACCACCACTGCATTTTTGTTGCTCCCAGTCCCTGTCTGTTGGTTTGCGTGTGTCCAATTATTTCTTTGATGCTGAGGTTTCTCTTGGCATTGTTTACAGCCTCTTGGACTTTCCACTTTCTGCCAGTTCTCAGCTTTGGATGAACTGCTCTCACGATATTGTCCTCCGATTCCTCCAGCATGCTCAACAGTCTTGCTTTTCCAACTTTGTATTCCTCCACTATGGATTTCAGAGGTAGCTTCAGCATTGCTTGACGACAGTAGAATGCAACATCAGTGAGACCAGGTGGGACACCGAGCCATTTTCTTGTGTATTTGTTGATTTTGGCTTCCATTGCTTCGACTGTGCTGGTGCAAATGTCATAGATTAGCAGTGGCCACAGCAGCTTTGGTATCAGCATGAACTGTAGACACCAGACTTTGTATTTGCCTGGCAGTCCGCAGTTATCTATTTCTTTCAGGCCTTCTTCTGCTGTTTGCTTGGTTTCACATCCCCTTTGTGTGTCTTTCAGGGAGTCATCATACCATCTTCCGAGACTTTTTACTGGCTCTTCTGTGACAGTGGGGATGGCTTGGTTGGCTACCATGAATTTGACTGAATCTGCCACTTTTCCTTTTCGCAGTGAGAGACTTCGGGATTTCTTAGGTTTGAACCTCATTCTTGAAGAGGCCACCAGCTCATCCAGCTGCTTTAAGATTTGGTGTGTCTCTTCCTCATCCGTGGACAAGACTGTTGTGTCATCCATGAAAGCTTTCAGAGGAGGCATCTGGTATCCATCTCCCAGATTCACTGGACCTGAACTCTTCATTGCAGCTTTCAAGATGACTTCCATTGCCAACACGAACAGTATGGGAGAGATTGCACAGCCCATTGCAATGCCCACCTCTAGGTCTATCCAGTCCGTGGTGTATTCTTTGGTAGAGAACCGCATTGAGAACCCTTGGAAATACTTCCTCAGCATTGTTCGGATGTTTTCTGGGATGTGATACATTTCAAGAGCCAGCTGGATCATATCGTGTGGAACTGATCCATATGCATTCGCCAGATCAAGCCAAACTACGTCAATGTCTCTCTTCTCTGTTCTTGCTTTTTGGATGGCATCCCAAATCAACGTGGCATGTTCCAAGCATCCAGGCATTCCTGGTATGCCTCCCTTTTGGACTGACATATCCAGATACTTGTTTTCAGTCAGGTATTTTGTCAATCTTGCTGCCATAACAGAGAAGAAGATTTTCCCCTCGACGTTCAGAAGTGATATTGGCCTGAACTGATTGATGCTGCTGGAGTTCTGCTCCTTCGGAATGTACACTCCTTCAGCTCTCATCCATTGGTCGCTGATCTTCTTGTTCCTCCATGCTGATCGAATCATCTTGTGGAGCCACTCGAGCACTTTTGGGCATTTCTTGTAGAGCAGGTATGGTATTCCGTTTGGTCCAGGTGCTGACTTGGCTCTGGCTTTCTTTACTACGTTCTTCACTTCATCCAGTGTTGGTGGTTTGTTATTGAATTTTCCTTCTGGCGCTGCAGGCCAAACCAGATTTTGGATTTCAAGTGGTGCCTCGCGCTGAGAATCGGAATATGTTTCCCTGAGATGCTGCTCTAGGGTTTCCTTGCCCACTGTGAGAGTCCCTGATTTGGGTTGTTCAAACAGCTTTCTTGCAAAGTCAAAGGGATCTTTGAAGAAACGATCTTGAGTCTTCTTCTTTTTGCTCTTTCTTCGCCTTGCTGATTCCACTTTGCTGAGAGCATTGTGTTTGGCCTTCAGAACTTTCCAGAGTTCCAGGAGCCCTTGCTTCTCGAATTCTGAGGCAGTTTTCATTCGCTTTTTAAGCTTCCTTTTCTCCCTCCGGATGCTCTCCATCTGTTGCTGTCTTCTGGATTTCTGGGGAGGCGTTTTTGTCTTTGGCTGCTTCACTCCATAAGTGTCCCTGCAGATAGAGTATATGATGTCTCCGTATGTGTCAAGTTTGTGTTCCAGCGTACTGTTCCCTATTAGCGCATTCAGCTTAAGGACAAGTTCCTCATCTAATTTCTCCCATTGTTCTTTTGCACCGGCAGGCGGCAAATTGAGTTTTCCACGTTTGGCGTTAAGAGCTTGTGCAAAATCCGCATCAGAACCGTCAGCGTGGATGTCCTTGGCACTATGGTTTAATTCCTGGCCTTGGTCATCCAACGTCTCACCTGCTATCGCAGTGCGCTGCTGCTGGTTCGTATGTGTCTTCAAACAGCCCATTTTTGTCCTGTGGATCTTCATGCCGCGTTTGGTGGTGAATCTCCTTCCACACGCACACGGAAATTCCAACTGGTCATCAATCATGGTCCGTTGTGCGTTTCCAGTCGTGATGGAGTCAGTGCCGATGGATTCATCATTCTCTCCCCCTTTCGGTGAATCCTGGGAGCATCTTTCATTTGGAAAACTCGTGGCATGTTATCAAAGGCAAGGTGGGAAGCCAACCCACAAAGCCCGCAGATCTAGTCTTTCCCAGTGTCCTTCGGTCTTTCCCGAATGTCCTCCGAACTATTCCCGGAAGTCAATGGACTGACCATGTGCAGGTAGAAAGAAACTCTAGGGAGAGCTAGACAACAGAAGTATACAATATAGACCAGGTAAAACATAGTCTAGTTAGGCTGATACAATACCAGTATACAATATAGACCAGGTAAAACATAGTCTAGTTAGGGCCTGTAGGCTGATACAATACCAGTATACAATATAGACCAGGTAAAACATAGTCTAGTTAGGCTGATACAACACCAGTATACAATATAGACCAGGTAAAACATAGTCTAGTTAGGCTGATACAATACCAGTATACAATATAGACCAGGTAAAACATAGTCTAGTTTGGCTGATACAACACCAGTATACAATATAGACCAGGTAAAACATAGTCTAGTTACGCTGATACAATACCAGTATACAATATAGACCAGGTAAAACATAGTCTAGTTAGACTGATACAATACCAGTATACAATATAGACCAGGTAAAACATAGTCTAGTTAGGCTGATACAATACCAGCATACAATATAGACCAGGTAAAACAGTATAGTTAGGCTGATACAATACCAGCATACAATATAGACCAGGTAAAACATAGTCTAGTTAGGCTGATACAACACCAGTATACAATATAGACCAGGTAAAACATAGTCTAGTTAGGCTGATACAATACCAGTATACAATATAGACCAGGTAAAACATAGTCTAGTTCGGCTGATACAATACCAGTATACAATATAGACCAGGTAAAACATAGTCTAGTTAGGCTGATACAACACCAGTATACAATATAGACCAGGTAGAACATAGTCTAGTTTGGCTGATACAACACCAGTATACAATATAGACCAGGTAAAACATAGTCTAGTTAGGCTGATACAATACCAGTATACAATATAGACCAGGTAAAACATAGTCTAGTTAGGCTGATACAATACCAGTATAGGTAGAAAGAAACTCTAGTGAGAGCTAGACAACAGAAGGTCTTCAGAGAAGTAACCCCCTTTAGACAAGTGTTTCGGCCCTGAATTCCTTACACTCTCGGGAGGCCGGGCCACATCCAGGTCATGACTCCTGGATGCCCTTCTGCTGTTGTCTATTTTTTTTTTTTTTTTTTTTTTTTCCACGCCGGGGATCGAACCTGGGCGATTCTGCGCTTCAGAACTGCGGTACGCGGTTTTACCAATGTGCTAACGGGGCACACATCATCTGTAGGGAATTTAATCCTTATGAAGTTCACTTTTTTCGTTCCTCCTTGCCCAGATCCAGCTTGAGCTCCTTTCTGCTGCCTCTGCCATCGCTTTAAGGGCTCTAGTCCTCTTCTTCCCAGAAATGGCGAGTTGTTTCATGAGATCATAAGCGGAGGTGCCCACAAACCCTCTTGCCCCGACCTCTATGGCGAAGATTTTGACCCGCAGACCTGCTTTCTTCAGGGTGCTGGCAAGACCGGCGTATTTTTCGGTCTTGTAGATATGTGCTTCTTCCATTCTGCTTTCGTATGGCACAGTGAGTTCTATCAGAATCACTTGTTTCGAGGAGTCAGAGTGGAGAGCGATGTCTGGTCTCATGCCTGTCTTGCTGATGACATCTGGGTAATTTCTCCACTCTGGGAGGTCTGCTGTACACTCCCAGTCGACTGCTCCATCCAGAAGACCCTTTGGCAATGTGCTGGTTGTCATAGCCCTTTCGGGCCAGACCTGTTTCCCTCCTGCTTTGTAGAACGTTGTCATAGCAATTGGTGCGTTTGGGGTCATGGTTTTTTCGCTAACCACATCTGTGATCACTTTCAGAACTTGGTTGTGCCTCCATGTATACCTTCCTTGGGCTAGCGCTACTTTGCAAGAGCTTAGGACATGTTCCACTGTTTGTTTCTTCTGACAGAGCGGACATGCTGGGTCGTCTGCTTTCCCCCATTTCACTAAGTTTGCATTCGAGGGGAGCAGGTCATATACAGATCTGAGGAGGAAGCTTATCCTTAGAGGAGCCATGTGCCACATATCGTTCCAGCTGAGACTTCTTTGGAGTGCACTGTCCCATGTTGTCCATTGCCCCTGTTGACCTTGCTGGACTGCCTTCTGCACTCTTTTGACATCTTCTTCTTCCTTCAACTCCTGTATGATCATGTCTCTTTTTCCCTTCCCTTTGGCTTTGGACCACCACTGCATTTTTGTTGCTCCCAGTCCCTGTCTGTTGGTTTGCGTGTGTCCAATTATTTCTTTGATGCTGAGGTTTCTCTTGGCATTGTTTACAGCCTCTTGGACTTTCCACTTTCTGCCAGTTCTCAGCTTTGGATGAACTGCTCTCACGATATTGTCCTCCGATTCCTCCAGCATGCTCAACAGTCTTGCTTTTCCAACTTTGTATTCCTCCACTATGGATTTCAGAGGTAGCTTCAGCATTGCTTGACGACAGTAGAATGCAACATCAGTGAGACCAGGTGGGACACCGAGCCATTTTCTTGTGTATTTGTTGATTTTGGCTTCCATTGCTTCGACTGTGCTGGTGCAAATGTCATAGATTAGCAGTGGCCACAGCAGCTTTGGTATCAGCATGAACTGTAGACACCAGACTTTGTATTTGCCTGGCAGTCCGCAGTTATCTATTTTCTTCAGGCCTTCTTCTGCTGTTTGCTTGGTTTCACATCCCCTTTGTGTGTCTTTCAGGGAGTCATCATACCATCTTCCGAGACTTTTTACTGGCTCTTCTGTGACAGTGGGGATGGCTTGGTTGGCTACCATGAATTTGACTGAATCTGCCACTTTTCCTTTTCGCAGTGAGAGACTTCGGGATTTCTTAGGTTTGAACCTCATTCTTGAAGAGGCCACCAGCTCATCCAGCTGCTTTAAGATTTGGTGTGTCTCTTCCTCATCCGTGGACAAGACTGTTGTGTCATCCATGAAAGCTTTCAGAGGAGGCATCTGGTATCCATCTCCCAGATTCACTGGACCTGAACTCTTCATTGCAGCTTTCAAGATGACTTCCATTGCCAACACGAACAGTATGGGAGAGATTGCACAGCCCATTGCAATGCCCACCTCTAGGTCTATCCAGTCCGTGGTGTATTCTTTGGTAGAGAACCGCATTGAGAACCCTTGGAAATACTTCCTCAGCATTGTTCGGATGTTTTCTGGGATGTGATACATTTCAAGAGCCAGCTGGATCATATCGTGTGGAACTGATCCATATGCATTCGCCAGATCAAGCCAAACTACGTCAATGTCTCTCTTCTCTGTTCTTGCTTTTTGGATGGCATCCCAAATCAACGTGGCATGTTCCAAGCATCCAGGCATTCCTGGTATGCCTCCCTTTTGGACTGACATATCCAGATACTTGTTTTCAGTCAGGTATTTTGTCAATCTTGCTGCCATAACAGAGAAGAAGATTTTCCCCTCGACGTTCAGAAGTGATATTGGCCTGAACTGATTGATGCTGCTGGAGTTCTGCTCCTTCGGAATGTACACTCCTTCAGCTCTCATCCATTGGTCGCTGATCTTCTTGTTCCTCCATGCTGATCGAATCATCTTGTGGAGCCACTCGAGCACTTTTGGGCATTTCTTGTAGAGCAGGTATGGTATTCCGTTTGGTCCAGGTGCTGACTTGGCTCTGGCTTTCTTTACTACGTTCTTCACTTCATCCAGTGTTGGTGGTTTGTTATTGAATTTTCCTTCTGGCGCTGCAGGCCAAACCAGATTTTGGATTTCAAGTGGTGCCTCGCGCTGAGAATCGGAATATGTTTCCCTGAGATGCTGCTCTAGGGTTTCCTTGCCCACTGTGAGAGTCCCTGATTTGGGTTGTTCAAACAGCTTTCTTGCAAAGTCAAAGGGATCTTTGAAGAAACGATCTTGAGTCTTCTTCTTTTTGCTCTTTCTTCGCCTTGCTGATTCCACTTTGCTGAGAGCATTGTGTTTGGCCTTCAGAACTTTCCAGAGTTCCAGGAGCCCTTGCTTCTCGAATTCTGAGGCAGTTTTCATTCGCTTTTTAAGCTTCCTTTTCTCCCTCCGGATGCTCTCCATCTGTTGCTGTCTTCTGGATTTCTGGGGAGGCGTTTTTGTCTTTGGCTGCTTCACTCCATAAGTGTCCCTGCAGATAGAGTATATGATGTCTCCGTATGTGTCAAGTTTGTGTTCCAGCGTACTGTTCCCTATTAGCGCATTCAGCTTAAGGACAAGTTCCTCATCTAATTTCTCCCATTGTTCTTTTGCACCGGCAGGCGGCAAATTGAGTTTTCCACGTTTGGCGTTAAGAGCTTGTGCAAAATCCGCATCAGAACCGTCAGCGTGGATGTCCTTGGCACTATGGTTTAATTCCTGGCCTTGGTCATCCAACGTCTCACCTGCTATCGCAGTGCGCTGCTGCTGGTTCGTATGTGTCTTCAAACAGCCCATTTTTGTCCTGTGGATCTTCATGCCGCGTTTGGTGGTGAATCTCCTTCCACACGCACACGGAAATTCCAACTGGTCATCAATCATGGTCCGTTGT
The DNA here is from genome assembly GCA_030674185.1 of Monoplex corrugatus. Lineage (NCBI taxonomy): Eukaryota > Metazoa > Mollusca > Gastropoda > Littorinimorpha > Ranellidae > Monoplex > Monoplex corrugatus. The sequence goes on from JAPXFY010000018.1 coordinate 74,803,029, forward strand.
GCGTTTCCAGTCGTGATGGAGTCAGTGCCGATGGATTCATCATTCTCTCCCCCTTTCGGTGAATCCTGGGAGCATCTTTCATTTGGAAAACTCGTGGCATGTTATCAAAGGCAAGGTGGGAAGCCAACCCACAAAGCCCGCAGATCTAGTCTTTCCCAGTGTCCTTCGGTCTTTCCCGAATGTCCTCCGAACTATTCCCGGAAGTCAATGGACTGACCATGTGCAGGTAGAAAGAAACTCTAGGGAGAGCTAGACAACAGAAGTATACAATATAGACCAGGTAAAACATAGTCTAGTTAGGCTGATACAATACCAGTATACAATATAGACCAGGTAAAACATAGTCTAGTTAGGGCCTGTAGGCTGATACAATACCAGTATACAATATAGACCAGGTAAAACATAGTCTAGTTAGGCTGATACAACACCAGTATACAATATAGACCAGGTAAAACATAGTCTAGTTAGGCTGATACAATACCAGTATACAATATAGACCAGGTAAAACATAGTCTAGTTTGGCTGATACAACACCAGTATACAATATAGACCAGGTAAAACATAGTCTAGTTACGCTGATACAATACCAGTATACAATATAGACCAGGTAAAACATAGTCTAGTTAGACTGATACAATACCAGTATACAATATAGACCAGGTAAAACATAGTCTAGTTAGGCTGATACAATACCAGCATACAATATAGACCAGGTAAAACAGTATAGTTAGGCTGATACAATACCAGCATACAATATAGACCAGGTAAAACATAGTCTAGTTAGGCTGATACAACACCAGTATACAATATAGACCAGGTAAAACATAGTCTAGTTAGGCTGATACAATACCAGTATACAATATAGACCAGGTAAAACATAGTCTAGTTCGGCTGATACAATACCAGTATACAATATAGACCAGGTAAAACATAGTCTAGTTTGGCTGATACAACACCAGTATACAATATAGACCAGGTAAAACATAGTCTAGTTAGGCTGATACAATACCAGCATACAATATAGACCAGGTAAAACAGTATAGTTAGGCTGATACAATACCAGCATACAATATAGACCAGGTAAAACATAGTCTAGTTAGGCTGATACAATACCAGTATACAATATAGACCAGGTAAAACATAGTCTAGTTAGGCTGATACAATACCAGTATACAATATAGACCAGGTAAAACATAGTCTAGTTCGGCTGATACAATACCAGTATACAATATAGACCAGGTAAAACATAGTCTAGTTAGGCTGATACAACACCAGTATACAATATAGACCAGGTAAAACATAGTCTAGTTAGGCTGATACAACACCAGTATACAATATAGACCAGGTAAAACATAGTCTAGTTAGGGCCTGTAGACTGATACAACACCAGTATACAATATAGACCAGGTAAAACATAGTCTAGTTAGACTGATACAATACCAGTATACAATATAGACCAGGTAAAACATAGTCTAGTTAGACTGATACAATACCAGTATACAATATAGACCAGGTAAAACATAGTCTAGTTAGGGCCTGTAGGCTGATACAACACCAGTATACAATATAGACCAGGTAAAACATAGTCTAGTTAGGCTGATACAATACCAGTATACAATATAGACCAGGTAAAACATAGTCTAGTTAGGCTGATACAATACCAGTATACAATATAGACCAGGTAAAACATAGTCTAGTTAGGGCCTGTAGGCTGATACAACACCAGTATACAATATAGACCAGGTAAAACATAGTCTAGTTAGGCTGATACAACACCAGTATACAATATAGACCAGGTAAAACATAGTCTAGTTAGGCTGATACAACACCAGTATACAATATAGACCAGGTAGAACATAGTCTAGTTAGGCTGATACAATCATCATCATCATCATTCTCCTGCCCGTGATGGGCGTAGAGGAGAGATGAGAGACACTCTTGAAGCCAGCCGTCGCCAACCGGTCCTGTCCTCCGCCTGTCGCACCAGCGTGGGGCCATCCAACCTGGTCCATTCTTTGATGTTGTCCATCCAGCATTTGGCTTGTCGTCCCCTTCGTCTGCCGCCTCCCAGTGTACCCTGGAGGACCGTTTTGGGCAGCGAGTTGTGGCGTGTGACATGCCCGAACCACGACAGCTTCCTGTTCTTGACTGTTGCCAGGAGGGGTTCTTGTGGGCCTGCGAGTGTTGTTATTTGGCTCCACACAAAGTCGTTTGTCTTCCGATCTTGCCAAGAGATCCCGAGCAAGCGCCTGAAGCATTTAGTTTCAAACGTCTGGATTCTCTTGGTGGTCTCTGCTGTCATGGTCCAGCTCTCGCATCCATACAGCAGGATGGGGAGCACCAGGGACTTGTACAGCTTCATCTTCGATGGAAAGCCGATCTCTCTGCTCTTCCAGATCTTGTTTAGCTTTACCATTGCTGCTGTTGCGATCGCTAGTCTGGTCTTGATTTCTGTTGTAGAGCGACCGTCTTTGGTGAGGGTGGCGCCAAGGTATTTGAAAGCGTCCACTTCTTCAAGCTGTTGCCCGTTCATGTAGATTTCAGCATGGGTGTTGGTTGTGCTGTTGACCAGGACTTTGCTTTTTTCTGTGCTCACTTCCATTCCGTGTGCACCTGCACTTTCTTCCAGTCTCATGGTCAGGTCTTGTAGTTCTTCGTTGCTGCCTCCCATCAGGTCGATGTCATCTGCGAACCTCAGGTTGTTGATGGTTCTTCCTCCGATGGAGACAGTGGAGTGGAAGTCATGGAGGGCTTCACGCATGATGTTCTCCAGGAAGAGATTGAACAGCACGGGAGAGAGTAGGCAGCCTTGACGGACTCCAACTGTGGTCTTGAAGTAGTCCCCTATCTGGTTGTTGAGGAGAACTGCGCTGCTGGCAGTGTTATACAGCGCCTGGATGGTTTGGACGAGACCTTCCTCTATGCCAAACTTTCTTAGCACCTGCCACAAACCCTTATGCCACACCCTGTCGAATGCTTTTTTAAAGTCTATGAAGTTGTGGAACAGGTCTCTCTGATGCTGCAGATGTTTCTCCATCATTATCCGGCAGGTGAAGATCTGTTCTACTGTGCTTCTGCCCGCCCTAAATCCAGCTTGTTCTTCCGCAAGGTGTTCTTCCGCTTCTTTCTTCAGTCGATTCAATATGACTCTGAGCATGATCTTGCTGGTGTGGCTAATGAGACTTATTGTTCTGTAGTTCTGGCATTGGCGCATATTTCCCTTTTTGGGCAGGGGGATGATGAGTGATTGAGTCCATTCTGTGGGCCACTGTTTTGTCTCCCAGATCTTCTGACAAATCGATGTTACACGAGTGACCAAATCATTCCCTCCATGTTTGAGCAGCTCTGCTGGGATATTGTCTGCTCCAGGTGATTTCCCTGCTGGTAGGCTGCGGATGGCTTCTTCCACTTCTTCTCTCATCACTGGTAGCGGTGAGGATTCCCTCAATGGTGTTGAGTCCCCCTGAAACAAACTGTCATCTGGCTGTATTGGGTAGTTGTATAGTTCTTGGCAGTACTGCGTCCATCTGTTCAGAACAGCGGAGCTTTCTGTCAGCAGCTCGCCTGAGGTATCCTCGATGACTGACGATCTGTTTTGCTGCGTCTTGGTAAGGTTTTTCAGTGTGGTGAAGGCATGTTTGCTGTTTCCTTTTTTCATGCCTTTCTCGATGTTCTCACACTGGTTGTTGATCCATTGTTCTTTGGCTTCAATCATTTTCTTCTTTACAAGGTTGTTGGTTTTACGATACTGTGCGGCTTCTTCAGGGCTGGAGTTTTTCGTCTTCTTCAGTGATCTTCTGTTGTCGCAGAGGTCAAGGATGTCATTTGAGATCCATGCTTGGTGTTTCTTCCTCTGTCGCCCCAGTACCTCCTCTGCTGTTTCGCGGACTGCCTCACCAAAGTTGTTTGTGAGGTCGTTGATGTCGCTGTCCAGGAAGTTGAGTGCCGCGAACCGCCCCCCGAGCTGTGCCTGGAATGCCTCTTCTATCTCTGGATCTTTTAGCTTTTCCAGGTCAAACTTGATGCGTGGCTGCGCAGCTTGGTACTTCTTTTTCAATTTGATCTTCATTGTGAGCAGCACGAGGTCGTGGTCGCTGCCTATATCAGCTCCATGGTATGTCCTCGTCTTTGCTTTATTAATGCTTGATTTGAAGCGCCGCGGTGTGAGGACAAAGTCGATCTGGTTGTGAGTCTTTCCGTTCGGCGCATGCCAGGTTGTTCTTCTTGACAGTTTGTGGGGGTAGAGGGTGTTGGCAATGGTGAGCCGTTGGGTGCAGGCAAACTCCAGAAGGCGAAGTCCCCTGTCATTAGTTTCCCCTGTGCCAAATTGACCCACTGTTCCAGCCCAGTTTTTGTAGGCATCTGGGCCGACTTTGGCGTTGAAGTCCCCCTGAACTATGATGATGTCTTTCCTGGGGGCTTTTCCGATGGTGTCTTCTATTTTCTCATAGAATTCTTCAACCACCTGGTCTTCGTGGCTGGTAGTTGGAGCATACACTTGTATGATGGTGATGTTCTTTGGTTTGGCTGACACCCGAATGCTGATGATTCTGCTGTTGACAGGCGTGCAGCTCATGATGCATCCAATGACTTCTTTGCGTACGATGAAAGCTACGCCATTTTCATGTAGTGACTCTTCGCCACTGTACCACATCTTGTGTCCTTCCTCTGTGATTGCTTCTCCGAAGCCTGTCCATCTTACTTCCGATATACCCACAATGTCCCATTGGTAGCGTCTCAGCTCGTGTTCTAGTTCTTTTACTTTGCCGCACTGATAGAGTGTACGGACATTCCAGGTTCCAATGGTAGCTTTTTCCGTTGGCAGTTTGAATGATGTCTTTGCCCCAGTAGCTGACTTTTCACTTCCACCCTGGTGCTTGTCAGTGGTAAGCGCGGTCGTTTGTAACCCGGGCCCCGACCGATCCGGTATGTTGTTGGCTATAGTGTCTCTCATATCTTTTCTGTGGGCTTAGGTTAATCCTTGGTGGCGCCAATCCCCTCTCCAAGTCTCCTGCTGTGACAGGTAGTACTGGGCTACAGCTTGCCAGTAGCAGACCTATTTGTCTGACCTGACACTGATACAATACCAGTATACAATATAGACCAGGTAAAACATAGTCTAGTTTGGCTGATACAATACCAGTATACAATATAGACCAGGTAAAACATAGTCTAGTTTGGCTGATACAACACCAGTATACAATATAGACCAGGTAAAACAGTATAGTTAGGCTGATACAACACCAGTATACAATATAGACCAGGTAAAACATAGTCTAGTTAGGCTGATACAATACCAGTATACAATATAGACCAGGTAAAACATAGTCTAGTTAGGCTGATACAATACCAGCATACAATATAGACCAGGTAAAACATAGTCTAGTTAGGCTGATACAACACCAGTATACAATATAGACCAGGTAAAACATAGTCTAGTTAGGGCCTGTAGGCTGATACAACACCAGTATACAATATAGACCAGGTAAAACATAGTCTAGTTAGGCTGATACAACACCAGTATACAATATAGACCAGGTAAAACATAGTCTAGTTAGGCTGATACAATACCAGTATACAATATAGACCAGGTAAAACATAGTCTAGTTAGGCTGATACAACACCAGTATACAATATAGACCAGGTAAAACATAGTCTAGGTAGGGCCTGTAGGCTGATACAAAACCAGTATACAATATAGACCAGGTAAAACATAGTCTAGTTAGGCTGATACAACACCAGTATACAATATAGACCAGGTAAAACATAGTCTAGGTAGGGCCTGTAGGCTGATACAAAACCAGTATACAATATAGACCAGGTAAAACATAGTCTAGTTAGGCTGATACAATACCAGTATACAATATAGACCAGGTAAAACATAGTCTAGTTAGGGCCTGTAGGCTGATACAACACCAGTATACAATATAGACCAGGTAAAACATAGTCTAGTTAGGCTGATACAACACCAGTATAC
>JAPXFY010000018.1:74814005-74829005 GCA_030674185.1 Monoplex corrugatus
TGCTACTACTGTTACTACACTACTATATTACTCTACTACTATTACCACTACTGCTACTACTACTGTTACTACTACTACTCTATTATTACTACTACTATTACTATTACTACATACACTACACTATTACTAACACCTACTACTACTACTACTATTACACTACTACCTACTACTACTACTATTACTACCACCTACATACTATACTACACTACTACTATTACTATTACTACCACTACTACTACACTACTATTACTACCACCTACTACTACTACTATTACTATTACTACCACCTACTAACTATTACTATACTATACTACCACCTACTACTATTACTATTACTATTACTACCACCTACTACTATTACTACTACTATTACTATACTACCACCTACTACTATTACTATTACTACCACCTACTACTACTATTACTATTATACCACCTACTACTATTACTATTACTATTACTACCACCTACTACTACTACTATACTATTACTACCACCTACTACTACTACTATTACTATTACTACCACCTACTACTACTATACTATACATTACTACCACCTACTATTTATCTATTACTACCACCTACTACTACTATTACTATTACTACCACCTACTACTATTATACCACCTACTACTATACTATACTACCACCTACTATTACTATTACTATTACTACCACCTACTACTACTATTACTATTACTACCACCTACTATATTACTATTACTACCACCTACTATTACTATTACTATTACTACCACCTACTACTATTACTATTACTACCACTACTACTACTATACTACCACCTACTACTATTACTATTACTAACCACCTACTACTACTACTATTACTTACCACCACTACTACTACTATTACTATTACTACCACCTACTACTACTACTACTATTACTACCACCTACTACTACTACTATTACTATTACTACCACCTACTACTACTACTATTACTATTACTAACCACCTACTACTACTACTATTACTACCACCTACTACTATTACTTTACTACCACCTACTACTATTACATACACCACCTACTAACTATTACTATTACTACCACTCACTACTATACTACTACTACTACCACCTACTACTACTATACTATACTACCACCTACTACACTATACTATACACCACCTACTACTACTACTATTACTACTACTACATATACTATTACTACCACCTACCTACATATACTTACTAACCACCTACTACTACTAATATTACTACACCATACTACTACTATACTATTACTACCCCTACTACTACTACTATTACTACCACCTACTACTACTACTATTACTATTACTACCACCTACTACTATTACTATTCTACCACCTACTACTACTACTATTACTATTACTACCACCTACTACTACTACTATTACTATTACTACCACCTACTACTATACTATTACTACACCTACTGCTATTACTATTACTATTACTACCACCTACTACTATTACTATTACTATTACTACCACCTACTACTACTACTATTACTATTACTACACCTACTACTAATTACTATTGCTACCACCTACTACTACTACTATTACTATTACTACCACCTACTACTACTACTATTACTACCACCTACTACTATTACTATTACTACCACCTACTACTACTACTACTATTACTACCACACCCACTACTACTACTACTACTACTACTACTACTACTATAAATATACTACTACTATTACTACCACACTACTACTACACTACTAACTACTACTACTACTACTACTACTACCACCTACTGCTATTACTATTACTACCACCATACTACTAATACTACTACTACACTACTACTACTACTGCTAGCTACTACTACTACTACTACTACTACTTACCACCTACAACTACTACCACTACCTATACTACTATTATATACTACTACTACTACTACTACTACTACTACTACTACTACTACTACTACTACTACTACTACTACTACACCACCTACTACTACTACTATTACTACCACCTACTGCTACTACTATTACTATTACTACCACCTACTACTACTATCACTACCACCTACTACTACTACTAATACTATTACTACCACCTACTACTACTGCTATTACTACTACTACTGCTATTACTATTACTACCACCTACTACTATTACTATTACTACCACCTACTACTACTACTATTACTATTACTACCACCTACTACTGCTATTACTATTACTACCACCTACTACTACTACTATTACTATTACTACCACCTACTACTGCTATTACTATTACTACCACCTACTACTACTATTATTACTATTACTACTACCTACTACTACTATTACTATTACTACCACCTACTACTACTACTATTACTATTACTACCACCTACTACTACTACTATTACTATTACTACCACCTACTACTACTACTATTACTATTACTACCACCTACTACTACTATTACTATTACTACCACCTACTACTATTACTATTACTACCACCTACTGTTACTACTACTACTATTACTACCACCTACTACTACTACTATTGCTGCCACCTACTACTACTACTATTTCTATTACTACCACCTACTACTACTATTTCTATACTACCACCTACTACTACTATTTCTATTACTACCACCTACTACTACTACTATTACTACTATTACTACCACCTACTACTACTACTACTATTACTATTACTACCATCTCTACTACTACTACTACTATTACTACCACCTACTACTACTACTATTACTACACCTACTACTACTAACTACCACCTACTACTACTACTATTACTACCACCTACTACTATTACTATTACTATTACTACCACCTACTACTACTACTATTACTACTACTACTACTACTATTACTACCACCTACTACTACTACTATTACTACCACCTACTACTACTATTACTATTACTACCACCTACTACTATTACTATTACTACTATTGCTACCACCTACTACTACTACTACTATTACTACCACCGGGGTCAGGCTACCTCCAATGAGGCAGCGGGGCGACCATCCCCATCCCGGCGGGTCCCCAGTTGGCGGATAGGGGGATACCCCTTTGATATAAGGGTTAGCAGTGATCTAAGTCGAGCTTGCTCGGACGAATAAGCTGTCCCGGACCAACTGGCGGTGTACTTATCAGAGCGGGGTGGTCTACAGGTGGCACTGTAGGCTAACAAATGCCCTATATGTTCATACGGGTGCATCACGCGAGGAAGAGGCGCGTCAAAACCTCTGCTACCTGTGCTCCCAGGTTTGGTCTTTTGACCAGGAGCTAAGGGTGGGGTAACCCTGACAGAAACCTCAAGTGCTGAAGCCGGCGGTAATGAGCGAGACAGCGCACTTTAACGGATCACGGTACACACGCAAACCATGCCATGATGACACGTCGGGACCAATCTTATCGATATGGTGTTCTCGCCCTGTGAGGACCCCCCAGGCAGGTGCAACGCCGGGCTCCAGGCCTCAAAGGAGCCCACCCTCAGCTACTGGAGGTCCCTTCGTCTTGTCCTGTGGAGCCAGGGGACAAGCAAGGAGAGCGACTGGCCGAAGACCAAGCAAGGTCAAGGAGACCCCTGACATCAACATCATGCAATGGAATGCAGAAGGGGTCACCAACAAGAAGGAAGAACTCCAGCACTTCCTTCACAAGAACAGCATCAACATCTGCTGCATTCAGGAAACACATCTGCAAGAGGGAAAGCCGTTCAAGATCAGAGGCTACCAGGTGTTCCTGAATGGACGGAAAGGGAGATCAAAGGGAGGAGTGATGACGCTGGTTAGAAATAACATCAACGCCACTGAAGTCAAGAAACTCACGGGCGAAGCTGAATATATAGAAGTCAAGGTCGTCATCCAAGACAGCACATTTACCATCGTCAACTATTACTGCCCCGATGACAAGATGCTGTCCCTTGACACAATCCAGGTCCCAGACAGCGGCTTCCTCATCGCTGGAGACTTCAACAGCCGGTCCCAGAGCTGGGGATATAACAACATGGACAACAGAGAGAAGAAGTTGAAGCCTGGCAAGATGAACACCACCTTATTCTTGCTAATGACCCCACGGACACGCCTACCTTCTACTCCCGCCGCTGGCGCACCACCACAACTCCAGACCTGGCCTTCTGCACTGATGACATCCACAGAAAGATCAGCAGAAGGGTAGAAGAACAGCTTGGAGGAAGTGACCATCGCCCGGTTGTCCTTACCATGCGTGCAAAAGCACCAGGACAACCACAACATCCGCGATGGAACTATAAGAAGGCGCAGTGGGGATTGTTCAGCGTACGCACCAACGAGCTGACAAAGAATATAGAAGTTAAAGACAGGAACATCAACAATGTCGTCAAAGATTTTACCAACAGTATTTCCCAGGCAGCCAAGGAGTGCATACCCAACGGCGCAAGAAAAGACTACACCCCCTACTGGACGAGTGAGCTGCAGAAGGCGCATGATGCTCTGACGGAGGCAAGAACAGAGGCTGAAAACAACCCCAGCCAGGAGAACAACATCAAGCTTCAAGAGAGAAAGGCAAAGTTCTTACGTACCAAACTGGAGAGCAAAAGAAGAAGTTGGAGAGAGAAAACAGCAAGCCTCAACATGGAGAAAGACACAACTAAGCTTTGGAAGCTGACAAAGGCCTTGAACGACGAAAGTACCAAAGGCCAGAAGATCACCCTGGAAGATGGAGGAAACATACTAACAGGAAGGGCTGCAGCTAACAACTTTGCAAGAGCATATGCAGCAGAAAGTAACACCACCATACCCCAGCACCGGCAGAAAGAGATAAGACAGGAAGAGAGGGAAAGAAGATCAGGAGAAAAGGAGGTACCAGACGCCATGCACACTGACATCACATTGGCAGAATTAAATATGGCCATCAGGAAGTTGAAGAAGAGAAAGTCTCCGGGACCCGACAAGATCACAAATGAAATGCTTCAACATTTGGGTAACATCGCTGTTAAGAAGCTTCTAGATATTTTCAAACCTCAGCTGGAAGCAAGGCCAGGTACCACAGTGCTGGAGAGAAGCCACTATGATTCCCATCCTCAAACGTGGCAAAAACAAAAGCAAAGCCCAAAGCTACCGTCCCATCAGCCTGACAAGTTGTGTCTGTAAGACCCTGGAGCGCATCATCAACCAGCGCCTACAACTCTACCTGGAGACAGAGAGCATCATCGCCCCACAGCAAGCTGGCTTCAGACAGTATAAAAGTACAGAAGACCAAACGACCCACCTCTCCCAGGTCAAGCTCCTACGCTGCGGCATCGAAGGCAACATGTTCCAGTGGACCAAATCTTACCTGCACAATCGAAGAGCGAGAGTGTCGGTAGACGGTCACTGTGGCCAGAAGGTGCTGCTAAGGCAGGGAGTTCCCCAGGGAGGCGCCCTCTCACCCAGTTTGTTCATACTCTTCATCAACGACATTGTAGCAGAACTACCAAGAGGCGTCAACGCAGCGCTATACGCAGACGACCTGGTACTCTGGTGCAGCGAGGAGTATGCAACAACAGCAACATACAGGATGCAAATCGCCCTGGAGAATGTTGCAGCATGGGCTGAAAGCTGGTGCGTGACAGTCAACAGGGAGAAATCTACTGCCACTCTTTTCACGCTGTCATCAAAAGCCAAGCCTGGAAAACTCACCCTGGGAAACGCCACACTGAAGTACGAAGACCAACAGACGTACCTTGGTGTCACCTTTGACAAGAGAATGACCTGGAAACCACACATCAACCAGGCAGAAGGAAAAGCCAGAAGGAAGCTCAACATCCTAAGGAAACTGGCAGGAACAACGTGGGGCGCAACTGACAAGATCCTGAAGTCAGTGTACCAAGGTACCGTAAGACCACACCTTGAGTACGGGTCTAGCTCTTGGATGACAGCTGCCAAGACGTACCTCCAGACCCTGGACAAAGTCCAAAACCAGGCACTTCGAGTCATCACAGGTGCCATGAAAACAACACCCATAGTGAAGATGGAAGAAACATCCAGAATTCCACCACTTACCAAGAGAAGAGAGCAGAAGGCAATGCTTCAGGCCAACAAATTCAGATGCTCAGAGAATCATCCAATGAGAGAAAGGCTCCAAATGTTATCATCAGGCAGACTACAACGATCAAGTTTTGCTGTGGAGACCAGAGCTCTGAATAGGAAGCACCAAGAGACCCTCCCTAGCCAGGTCCTTCCCCTCTCCTTCTCCCTCGACGCTCCGCCTTGGGAAGACAGAGAAGAGACCATAACTGTCCAAACAACTATTCCCTATATCAGCAACAAAGGCGAACACAGCGACCAAGTCCTGAAGACACTGACATTGGCAACGCTCGAGGAAAGATACCCTGCAGAATCGTGGATCAGGGTGTACACAGACGGCTCGGCCACCAATGCCGTCAAGAGTGGAGGTGCTGGGGTCCACATCCAGTACCCCAGTGGAGAACGGGCAGAAGAGGCGCTACCGACCGGCCTTCATTGCACCAACTACAAGGCAGAGGTAGATGCGCTCACCCAGGCAGCACACACCATCGCTACGAGAGCAGACCGGACCACACAGGTCGTCTTTCTTATAGACGCGCTCTCTGTGCTGCAGGCATACAATAGCGACAGGCTACCCTCACTGAAGAAGGCCCTTAACAACATCAAGAGCCTTCGGACCGTGCTGCAGTGGATCCCCTCCCACTGCGGCATTGAGGGAAACGAGAAAGCCGACGATCTGGCAAAACTCGGTGCCGAGCAAGAACAAGACGACAACGCCGTAAGCCTTGCAGAGCTTAACACCATCACCAAAGCTCTGTTCCGAACCCCGGCACAGAAAGACAGCCTCCACCTGCTCACAAGACCTGAGCAGGTTACCATCTTCAGGCTGCGGACAGGGCACAACAGGCTGAACAAACACCTCCACTCGAAACTGAAGGTTGTGCCATCCCCAATGTGTCCCTGTGGAGAGGCAGAGCAGGACACGCACCACATCCTGCAAGACTGCGGGAACTTCCGGCGGCTGAGAAGGCAGGTGTGGCCGGAGCCGACCCCCATTGAGGACAAGCTGTACGGCCCAGTGGCGTCACTGCAGGCGACCACTACATTCATCGATCGGACTGGTCTCAACGTGTGATGCAACAAGAAGAAGAAGAAGAAGGCTACCACCTACTACTACTACGATTACTACCACCTACTACTATTACTATTACCATTACTACCACCTACTACTATTATTACTATTACTACCACCTACTACTATTACTATTACCATTACTACCACCTACTACTACTACTATTACTATTACTACCACCTACTACTATTATTACTATTACTACCACCTACTACTACTACTATTACTACCACCTACTACTACTACTATTACTACCACCACCTACTACTACTATTACTATTACAACCACCTACTACTACTACTATTACTACCACCTACTACAACTACTATTACTATTACTACCACCTACTACTACTATTACTACTATTACTACCACCTACTACTACTATTACTACTATTACTACCACCACTACTACTACTACTATTACTATTACTACTATTACTACCACCTACTACTATTACTACTATTACTACTACCTACTACTATTACTATTACACTATTACTCACTACTTATTACTACCACCTACTACTACATTACTATTATCTACCACCTACTACTACTACTACTACTACTAAATACCACCTACTACTATTACTACTACTACTATTACTACCACCTACTACTACTACTACTATACTACTACTATTACTATACTACCACCTACTACTACTACTATTACTATTACTACCACCTACTACTACTACTACTATTACTATTACTACCACCTACTACTACTACTACTATTACTACCACCTACTATTACTACTATACTACTATACCACCACCTACTACTATTACTACTATTACTACCACCCTACTACTACTACTAACTATTACTATTACTACTATTACTACTATTACTACCACCTACTACTACTACTATTACTACCCACCTACTATTACTACTATTACTACCACCTACTGATACTGCTACTACTATTACTACCACCTCTGCTACACTACTACTACTACTACTTATACTACTACACCTACTACTGCTACTACTATTACCACCTACTACCACTACTATTACTACCACCTAACTACTACTACTATTACTACCACTTACTACTAACTATTACTACTATACTACCACCTACTGCTACTACTATTACTACTATTACTACCACCTACTGCTACTACTATTACTACTTTTACTACCACCTACTACTATTACTACTATTACTACCACCTACTACTATTACTACTATTACTACCACCTACTACTACTACTACCATTACTATTACTATTACTACTATTACTACCACCTACTACTACTACTATTACTACCACCTACTATTACTACTATTACTACCACCTACTGCTACTGCTACATACTATTACTACCACCTCTGCTAACTACTACTACTACTACTATTACTACCACCTACTACTGCTACTACTACTACCTACACACTACTAACCACTACTAATTACTTCCACCTACTACTAACTACTATTACTACCACTTACTACTACTATTACTACTATTACTACCACCTACTGCTACTACTATTACTACTATTACTACCACCTACTGCTACTACTATTACTACTTTTACTACCACCTACTACTATTACTATTACTACCACCTACTGCTACTACTATTACTGCTATTACTACCACCTACTACTACTACTATTACTACTTTACTACCACCTACTGCTACTACTATTACTACTATTACTACACCTACTACTACTACTATTACTACTATTACTACCACCTACTGCTACTACTATTACTACTATTACTACCACCTACTACTATTACTATTACTACTATTACTACCACCTACTACTACTACTATTACTACTATTACTACCACCTACTACTACTATTACTACTATTGTTACCACCTACTACTATACTATTACTATATACTACTATTACTACCACGTACTCATATACTACTATTACTACCACCTACACTACTACTACTATTACTATTACTACTATTATTACAACCTACTGCTATTACTATTACTACTATTACTACTTTACTACCACCTACTAATACTACTAAATTACTATTCTACTATTACTACCACCTACTGCTATTACTATTACTACTATTACTACCACCTACTACTACTACTATTACTACTATTACTACCTACCTACTACTACTATTACTACTATTACTACCACCTACTACTACTACTATTACTACTATTACTACCACCTACTACTCTACTATTGCTACTATTACTACCACCTACTGCTATTACTATTACTACTATTACTACCACCTACTACTATACTATTACTACTATTCCTATCACCTACTACTATTACTATTCTACTATTACTACCACCTACTACTACTACTATTACTACTATTACTATCACCTATACTATTACTATACTACTATTACTACCACCTACTGCTATTACTATTACTACTATTACTACCACCTACTGCTATACTATTACTACTATACTACCACCTACTACTATTACTACTATTACTACCACCTACTCTATTACTATTACTACTATTACTACCACCTACGCTATTACTATTACTACTATTACTACCACCTACTACTATTACTACTATACTACCACCTACTACTATACTACTATTACTACCACCTATTGCTATTACTATTACTACTATTACTACCACCTACTCTATACTATTACTACTATACTACACTACTACACTACTACTATACTACTATTACTACTATTACACCACCTACTACTACTACTATTACTACCACCTACTACTATTACTATTACTACTATTACTACCACCTACTCTATACTATTACTACTATTACTACCACCTACTGCTATTACTATTACTACTATTACTACTATTACTACCACCTACTACTATTACTACCACCTACTGCTACTACTACTACTATTACTATTACTACTACTACTACTATTACTACTATTACTACTAGTAGTAGTAGGTCAGGTCGGATAGATGTATCCGCCACTGGTAACCTGGAACCCAGTACTGGTAACCTGGAACCCAGTACTACCTGTCACGGTCGAATTGCTGGCGACTATACCAGCAACCCCACCAGTCCTCTCAGGAGGATGGTGAGGAGGGTGTCTAGATACCCTGGTGGAAATAAATTAGATCCATCAAAGGGCGCCAGCTCTGGAGAGCTACCCGCGGCCATCTAGCTAAGGGAGTAAACCCTGACAGTAAATCCGGTGTGGGGCCCCTAAGGCGGTTGGATGGCAAACTTTGTCACTTTCCGGCAGCTCCTGCGGCCGCGTTGGCACCAAAACGTAACAGCCCTGCTGTTCCTTTGGATCTGTCAGCGAGGTGGAGAGGGGTGACAAGTTGCATGGGCAACAGCCTGTCTTCCATATTACATGCACTGCCCAGGCTTACACCCGTCCATTCATCCACAAACACTCTGCACCTACGACCTGGAGAGGACACACCAGCCTCGCTACTAACACTAGTGTCGGCACAACACGGGAAGCAACAGATACCGGTGATAAGTCATTGCTCAACTGGCGTAGAGCTGACGCCAGGGGTTGCTTTTGACGGTGGGAGAGACCTTCGTGTCTTACTGGACAGCTACCGCCCACCTAAGCTGGGCAGCCCCCAGCCAGTTAGGTGCTGTCCCGCCACGACCTGCCTTCTTCATTGGGTGCATGAAGATTAGGAGAAAATCTGACAAGCAGGTCGTTAATTACCGCACCAAACAAAAAGAAAAATTCAAATTTAAGAAACGGATCAGGAAAAGGATCAGCAGTGAAACTGGGCTGTTGGAATGTCCGAACAATGATGCCTGGGCTCTCCCAAGACATCAGCGACGCCAGAAAAACCGCCGTCATAAACAGCGAACTAAAGAGGCCTCAATGTGGACATTGCCACTCTGCAGGAAACACGGCTGGCTGACTCAGGAACACTAAAGGAAAGGGACTACACCTTCTTCTGGCAAGGAAAGAGTTCTGATGCCCCAAGAGAGCACGGAGTAGGCTTTGCAGTAAGGAACAGCCTGCTGAACATGATTGAACCAGGCAGCGGCGGTTCAGAACGACTCTTGACTCTCCGCCTCAACACCACCGAAGGCTATGTCACTCTCATCAGCGTTTATGCCCCAACTCTGTCCGCCTCTCCAGACACCAAGGATGAGTTCTACGAAAATCTTGCATCAACCATAAGGAACATCCCCAGGACAGAACAACTTGTTCTCCTGGGCAACTTCAACGCCAGAGTGGGTGCAGACAATGACTCATGGCCCTTCTGCCTCGGTTCCTTTGGAGTGGGGAAAATGAATGAGAATGGACAGTGACTGCTTGAGTTTTGCGCCTGCCATGAACTGTGCATCGCCAACTCCTTCTTCAAGACGAAGACTCAGCACAAAGTCTCCTGGAGGCATCCCCGCTCAAAACATTGGCACCAACTGGATTTGATCCTAGTAAGACGTGCCGCTATCAAAAACGTTCTCCACACTCGCTCTTATCACAGCGCAGACTGCGACACAGACCACTCTCTGGTATGTTGCAAGATCAGGCTACAACCAAAGAAGTTCCACTGCTCAAAGAAACAAGGGAACCCTCGCATTGACGTCAGCAAGATGTCTCAGCCAGATCTTGTAGAACAGTTCGCAGAGGCCTTTCAGAGAGAATACGATGCATTGCAGCCCAGAGACTCTGCCACTGAGAGATGGGAAACGCTACGAGACACCATGCACCGCATTGCTATGGCCACCTTTGGGAAGAAAACTGTGAAGTCCCACGATTGGTTTGAGGCCAAATCATTAGAGATGACTCCTACTGTTGAGGCCACGCGTGCCGCACTCACCAAGTATAAGCGGTCACCCAGTGAGAAGAACCTGCAAATCCTCAGGGCTGCCAGAAGTAAGGTTCAGCTTAACGCCAGGCGCTGCGCAAACGAGTACTGGACAGAGCTCAGCGAAGAGATACAGAGTGCTGCTGAAAGAGGCAACATCCGAGGAATGTATGATGGCATCAAGAAGGCACTGGGACCAACACAGAGCAAGATTGCCCCCCTCAAATCCTCCACTGGGGAAGTAATCAGCAATCCTAGCCAACAGATGGAAAGATGGGCGGAACACTATTCCGACCTCTACTCCACACAGAACATGGTGTCCCCCTTAGCCCTCGATGCCATCAAGTGCATGCCGGTAATGGAAGAACTTGACGCAGAGCCAACTGCGGACGAACTCAGCAAGGCCATTGATAGCCTGGCATCAGGGAAGGCACCTGGCAACGACGGAATTCCCCCAGACCTCATCAAGCACTTCAAGACTTCTCTTCTGCACCCTTTGCACGCAGTTCTCTGTCAGTGTTGGAATGAGGGAGCTGTACCACAGGACACGAGGGACGTCAAGATCGTCACCCTGTACAAAAACAAGGGCGAAAGGAGCGACTGCAACAACTACAGAGGTATCTCGCTCCTCAGCATTGTTGGCAAAGTCTATGCTCGGGTCCTCCTAATCCGCCTGCAGAAACTGGCTGAACGCGTCTACCCGGAATCACAGTGTGGTTTTCGAGCAGAGAGATCCACGGTAGACATGGTCTTCTCCCTTCGCCAAATCCAGGAGAAGTGCAGAGAGCAGCGGATGCCCCTGTATGTGGCATTCATTGACCTCACCAAGGCCTTTGACCTAGTCAGCAGAGATGGCCTTTTCAGGGCTCTCCGAAAAATCGGCTGCCCCCCTCCCCCCCCAAACTGCACAGCTTAATTGAGTCCTTCCACTCAAAAATGAAAGGGATGGTGCAGTTCAACGGAAACCTCTCCAAGCCCTTCGACGTACGCAACGGTGTGAAACAAGGCTGCGTCCTGGCCCCAACCCTCTTTGGAATCTTCTTCGCTCTCCTCCTGAGGCATGCGTTCAGCACAGCGCAAGAAGGGATCCACCTGCAGACCAGATCAGATGGCAGGCTCTTCAACCTCGCCCGCCTCAGAGCAAGGACAAAGGTCCGTGAAGCCCTCATCAGAGACATGTTATTTGCCGACGATGCCGCAGTTGTGACCCATACTCAGCGAGACTTGCAGTCACTAATGGACCGCTTCTCCCAGGCCTGCAAAGATTTTGGTCTGACCATCAGTCTTAAGAAGAAAAACGTCCCGGGCCAAGACACGCCATCTGCACCAGCCATCACCATTGATGACTACGAGCTTGAAGCCATCCATCAATTCACATCTTGGGTCCACCATCACCGATAACCTCTCCCTTGACACAGAGGTCGACAAGAGGATCGGGAAGGCAGCCACAACACTAGCCCGCCTCACACAAAGGGTGTGGACAAATCCCAAGCTGACCACAAAGACAAAGAGGGCTGTATGCAACGCCTGTGTCCTCAGCACCTTGCTGTATGGCAGCGAGGCGTGGACCACGCATGCTCATCAGGAGAAAAGGCTCAATACCTTCCACCTGAGAAGCCTACGGCGCATACTTGGCATTTCCTGGCAAGACAAGGTGGCCAACACCGAAGCCCTAACCTGCGCTGGCCTCCCAACCATGCATACCATGCTGAGATAGCGTCGGCTGCGCTGGTTGGGCCACGTTCGCCGCATGGAAGATGGTCGCATCCCAAAAGACATCCTTTATGGTGAGCTTGCCACAGGGCAGAGAAACATTGGCCGCCCACAGCTGAGATACAAAGATGTTTGCAAGCGTGACATGAAGGCGCTTGAGATCAACACTGAGTCCTGGGAGGACCTCGCAGAAGACCGCAACAGCTGGAGAACTACTCTCAAGAAACAGCTGCGGATTGGTGAGGACAAACTGTCAGCTGCTGCAGCAGAAAAGCGAGTTCGCAGAAAAGGGATGACAGCCAACAGACCAGCATCAGCATACACATGCGACCGCTGCGACAGAGACTGCCTCTCTCGCATTGGTCTGTACAGTCACAGGCGACGCTGCTTGGACCAAGCAGACAGCCCATCTAGACATTAGAACGGATGTACTTTGTCCATGGTCAGTCATGACCGAAAGAGGCCTACTACTACTACTACTACTACTACTACCACCTACTACTACATACTACTACTACTACTACTACTATTACTACTATTACTACCACCTACTGCTACTACTATTACTACTATTACTACCACCTACTGCTACTACTACTACTATTACTACTATACTACCACCTACTGCTAATACTACTACTATTATTACCACCTACTACTACTACTACTATTATTACCACCTACTACTACTACTACTATTATTACCACCTACTACTACTACTACTATTATTACCACCTACTACTACTACTACTACTATTATTACCACCTACTACTACTACTACTATTATTACCACCTACTACTACTACTACTATTATTACCACCTACTACTACTACTACTATTATTACCACCTACTACTACTATTACTACTATTACTACCACCTACTACTACTACTATTACTACTATTATTACCACCTACTACTACTACTAAGGAGAAGAAGAAGAAGAAAATGATGATGATGATGATGATGATGATGATGATGAGGATCAGAATGACTACCCAGTCGGGGTGTAAACCAACGATTTTGACTCATCCCAATGCTGCGGATGTTGGCGTAGGACAGAATCTGATAAACATGATGGCAGAGAAAGGCGATTAACAGATTTAAAAAAAACATTATGGGGCAAACCACTCACACTAGATCGATTGGCTGGGTGTTCGTCTGCCTCTCGTTTTTCGTGTAGTCATTATGACAGTCCTAAGCCAGTCACAGTTGATGCTGACGTGTAGTCATTATGACAGTCCTGTACAGTCACAGTTGATGCTGACGTGTCACCAAGCAGCTCAACAGATCCATAGTTGTCGATTGGGTCTTTGATTTTTCCAATGTGGATATACTGAAAGCATTACAGGATTGTTTTTAAGTGTTTTGTTTTA
>JAPXFY010000018.1:74831505-74866505 GCA_030674185.1 Monoplex corrugatus
TGTGTAATTAAGTTCATAAATACGTGAACGACAAAAGAACCATATGGAAGCCGCGATGCCTTCTTCAAAAATCAACCGATTAGTTAATTTAACGAATACGTCAATACGAAAATAATAATAATAATAATTACAATATTTATATCGCGCTAAATCTTGGTAAATCAAATCAAAGCGCGCTCACTCACCAATCACACGCAGGATCGCACTCAAAGATGAACATTTGTAAAACAATCAATTAAGTCAAAAATAGGCATAAATGTCCATACAATGCTGAAATTATGAACAATGGAAAAATAGCAGTAAAAAAACGGCGAAAAAGGCCTCAGAAATTCATTGACGTGGAAAGAGGTGAGTTTTCAAACCTGACTTAAATGCGGAAAGAGTAGATGTGGTCCGGAGTGATAGGGGAAGATTGTTCCACGCAACTGGTCCTGAGACAGAAAAAGAGCGCTGACCAACGGTTAAGAGTCTAACCTTGGGAATTTGTAGGGTAAGAGTATCAGAGGAAGAGCGCAAGGTGCGAGCTGATGTACGAATTTTGATCTTGTCACAGAGATAGGATGGAGCAGAATGATGAGTAGATTTATAGCATAAGGTGTCTATTTTGTATTTGATTCTATCAGCGACAGGAAGCCAATGCAGAGACCGAAGGAGGGGACTAACATGATCAATTTTTTTCTTTCTAAGGACGAGGCGGGCAGCTGTATTTTGTAAGCGTTGCAGGCAAAGGAGACGAGAAGCTGGTAGGCCAGATAAAAGAGCATTGCAGTAGTCCAGGCGTGACAGAACAAGGGAAGTTACTAGTTTAGATGCAGCATCGGTTGAAAGGAATCGGCGAATGCAGCCAATGCGTCGAATCTGAGGGTAGCATGATTGACAGGTCTGGGTGGTAAATTTCTGCATACAAAGAGATTTATCAAGAATCACACCAAGGTTTTTGACAGAGTTCGAAAGAGGGATGGTTTGTCTCCGAGTTGAATGTTATTGATTGAAACAGCATCTAGTTTATTTTTGGTGCCTACAAGCATGGCTTCAGTTTTATCTCCGTTTAACTGTAATTTATTTTGGGTCATCCAATTTTGGATGTCAGTGTAACAGCTGGAGACTTCCGACAGAAGAGAACTAAGGTTTTCAGGGCTAGTGCTATTGTAGAGTTGGGTATCATCAGCATAAAAATGAACAAACTCAAAATGAATCCAAGAATCCGCAGCCTAGACAAGCGAAACTACAGTATTCCTTAAATCTCAGTTCAATTCTGCAGAATGGATACAGGTTTTCTGGCTCAGCTTGTGTGTAGCTTGCAACGGACTACCGACTGAAAGGTTGTGGGTTCGAATCCCCATCAGCCCCTCTCCCTTCCTGAAAAGGAGTATATGACTGCCAACATAACTGAGTAAGCCTTAGAAGATGAAGTTTCCAGACTTGTGAACGAAGATGACAAGCATTCTTACCAACAAATGCCTATCAATTAACATCAGGAAGACAGTTCTTGAATGTTATATAGAACCAATACTGTTGTACAGTTGTGAGACGTGGACAGTCAATGCACAAAGCCAGAACAAGATTGAGGCGGCCGAGATGTGGTTTCTAAGAATGTTGAGAGTTCCATGGACAGCAAAGAAAACAAACCAGACAGTCTTGATGGAGGCAGACACCAAAAAAAAATCATTCATAAGGAAGATTAGAAAAAGACAGGCAGCATTTCTAGGCCATTTTATGAGGAAAGGGGAATTGGAACATCTGGTCACAACAGGAAAGCTGGAGGGAAAGAGAGCACCAGGTAGACCCAGAGAGAAAATATTGGACGGACTTGCAGAATGGCTGAAGACAAAGAGGATGGAAGAGGTGCTTGCAGCAACAAGGGATAGAAACAGATGGAAGGCCATGGTCGCCAACGCCATGTGGCAAGGCACTTGATGATGATGAAAGACCTAACGCCTGCACAGCGTGAGATGAACAACCAGAGCAATGCATCCACATACACACACGTATCGCTCGACAAGACGGAATGGGAAGATGGAAGATGGAAAATGGTGAGGCTATTTCAAGCCTCTGTGTTTATAGAAAAGTTGTTGCAGATATTCCAGGTTTTGTACTTCTCAGTGTTAGTATGACCTTCAAGAAAGTCTAGTCCATGTAAAACGTGACCTAAAGCAAGAACGACTGTAGTCTGTCACAAAGAAACAGTTTTCAATACTGTCAGAACTTGATAGGGAAAGGGCTGTTCACACAATTCTTCAAAAACAAAAAAGGAAACAACTGAAATGAAATAATGTAACTACTGAATAACTCAAATGATAAAACGTAAATACTTAATAACTAAAATGAAATAACGTAAGTACTGAATAAATAAAATGAAACAGAATAAATACTGAATAACTATAATGAAATAACGTCAATACTGAATAACTGTAATGAAATAACGTCAATACTGAATAACTGTAATGAAATAACGTAAATACTAAATAACCAAAATGAAATAACGTAAATACTCAATAACTAAAATGAAATAACATAAATACTGAATAACTAAAATGAAATAACATAATAAATACTGAATAAACATAAATGAATAACATAAATACTGAAATACCACAAAATGAATAACATAACTGAATAAACTAAATAACGTATACTAATAACTAAATGAAATAACGTCAATACTGAATAACTGTAATGAAATAACGTCAATACTGAATAACTGTAATGAAATAACGTCAATACTGAATAACTGTAATGAAATAACGTCAATACTGAATAACTAATGAAATAACGTCAATACTGAATAACTAAATGAAATAACGTAAATACTTAATAACTAAATGAAATAACGTAAATACTGAATAACCAAAATGAAATAACGTATACTGATAACTATAATGAAATACTAAATATGAATACAAATGAAATACATAAATACTGAATAACCAAAATGAAATAACATAAATACTGAATAACCAAAATGAAATAACATAAATACTGAATAATCAAAATGAAATAACATAAATACTGAATAACCAAAATGAAATAACAGTAAATACTGAATAACCAAAATGAAATAACATAAATACTGAATAACTAAATGAAATAACATAAATACTGAATAACCAAAATGAAATAACGTCAAATACTGCATAACCAAAATGAAATAACGTAAATACTCAATAACTAAAATGAAATAACGTCAATACTGAATAACTAAATGAAATAACGTAAATACTAATAACTAAAATGAAATAACATAAATACTGAATAACAAAATGAAATAACGTAATACTGAATAACCAAAATGAAATAACATAAATACTGAATAACCAAAATGAAATAACGTAAATACTGAATAACCAAAATGAAATAACGTAAATACTTAATAACCAAAATGAAATAACTAATACTGAATAACAAAATGAAATAACGTAATACTGAATAACCAAAATGAAATAACATAAATACTGAATAACCAAAATGAAATAACGTAAATACTGAATAACCAAAATGAAATAACGTAAATACTGAATAATCAAAATGAAATAACATAAATACTGAATAACAAATGAAATAACATAAATACTGAATAAACAAAATGAAATAACTAAATACTGAATAACTACAATGAAATAACATAAATACTGAATAACTACAATGAAATAAAGTAAATACTGAATAACCAAAATGAAATAACATAAATACTGAATAACTACAAAAGAAATAACATAAATACTGAATAACTACAATGAAATAACATAAATACTGAATAACCAAAATGAAATAACATAAATACTGAATAACCAAAAGGAAATAACGTAAATACTGAATAACTAAAATGAAATAACATAAATACTGAATAACTACAATGAAATAACATAAATACTGAATAACCCAAAATGAAATAACGTAAATACTGAATAACCCAAAATGAAATAACATAAATACTGAATAACTAAAATGAAATAACTAAATACTGAATAACCAAAATGAAATAACGTAAATACTGAATAACTAAAATGAAAATAAACTAATAACTAATGAAATAACTAACTAAAAGGAAATAACGTAAATACTTAATAACTAAAATGAAATAACGTAAATACTGAATAACTAAAATGAAATAACGTAAATACTAATAACTAAAATGAAATAACGTAAATACTGAATAACTAAAATGAAATAACGTAAATACTGAATAACTAAAATGAAATAACGTAAATACTAATAAACTAAAATGAAATAACGTAAATACTGAATAACTAAAATGAAATACAGTAAATACTGAATAACTAAAATGAAATAACGTAAATACTGAATAACTAAAATGAAATAACGTAAATACTTAATAACTAAAAGAAATAACGTAATACTGAATAACTAAAATGAAATAACGTAAATACTGAATAACTAAAATGAAATAACGTAAATACTTTAATAACTAAAATGAAATAACGTAAATACTAATAACTAAAAGAAATAACGTAAATACTGAATAACTACAATGAAATAACGTAAATACTGAATAACTAAAATGAAATAACGTAAATACTGAATAACTAAAATGAAATAACGTAATACTGAATAACTAAAATGAAATAACGTGAATACTAAATAACTAAAAGGAAATAACGTAAATACTTAATAACTAAAAGGAAATAACGTAAATACTTAATAACTAAAATGAAATAACATAAATACTGAATAACTAAAATGAAATAACGTAAATACTGAATAACTAAAATGAAATAACGTAAATACTTAATAACTAAAATGAAATAATGTAAATACTGAATAACTACAATGAAATAACGTAAATACTAAATAACTACAATGAAATAACGTAAATACTGAATAACTAAAATGAAATAACGTAAATACTGAATAACTAAAATGAAATAACGTAAATACTGAATAACTAAAATGAAATATAGATTCTGATGTTATGTACTTGAACCCTGGCTCCATATTTTCCAAACGTAAGTATTGGCGATTCCTAAACACACACACACACACACACACACACACACACACACACACACACACACACACACACACAGATATATATATATATGTATGTATATATACATATATATATATCTGTGTGTGTGTGTGTGTGTGTGTGTGGTGTGTGTGTGTGTGTGTGTGTGTGTGTGTGTGTGTGTGTGTGTGTGTTATACATATACATATACGTATGTATGTATGTATATATGTATGTATGTATGTATGGATGTATGATGTATGTGTGTATGTATGTATGTATTATGTATGTATATATATATGTACATGTATATATATATACATAACATATCTATACAACATACACGTATATACACATACATACACACATACTCACACATATGTATATGTACAATACAACACACACACCACACTACAACACACCACTCACACACACACACTACACACACACACACACACACACACACACACAACACAACACACACAACACACACATACACACACACATCACACAACACAACACACACACACACACACACACAAACACATCACAACACACACAACACAACACACACACACACACACACACACACACACACACACACACACACACACACACACACACACACACACACACACACACACACACAAATTCACAGCACAAACACAACACACACAACACACACACACACACACACACACACACACACACACACACACACACACACACACACCAACACACACACACTCACAGGCAGACAGGCGTTAGCTCCAAAGTTACACAGACATAATGAATTATGTAACACAACAGTATAGTCCAGAAATCGTTCAGGTGTTCCACGTGTGTTCAGGGACATTACTGGGAACTGGGGACACCAGTATGCTGTGCTGACAAATTAAACCGTGGCGTTTATGGCACGTTCGCTGAGCATAATGATGACACTGCTGATATATCAATATTTCATAAACTACCAGTCAAGGTGTTCCCATAACGTGAGCGGTGCTTATGGAGACAGGTGTTAGGCTGCTGGGCCATAGAAACTCACGCCTCACGTCTCACGCCTCATGCTTCACGCCTCACGCCTCACATTTCATGTGCTGGGCTTCACGCCTCACTGCTCACGCGTCTGTCTTGCATTGACGGTGCCAGAATACTGTGCTGTTTGCTCAATTGATCAGAAACAATATATGTGGTTTGTTTCTTTTTCCGAAGAAGACCTGATTTTGCTCTTGCTCAGGAGCAGGAAGCGAAAGAGACAAAGCATATGGTGCCGAGAACATTTCTTCAGAAAATCTCGAGGAGAATTCCACCGTACATTCCATTATCTCCTTACCTTTGGGTTTGTTTAGAATCTTCGCCAAGTCTTCCCAAACTTGTGGGTTTTTTTTCTTTTTATATCTTTGTCCTTGTGGTCAAGCACACGCGGATTCCAGAGGAGTGGCCTTGCCCGGACCAAGTCGATCATTTTTTCTTTGTAGTCATCCATCCTGCATGTGAGGAGAATTGAAATGGCCAATGGTAACCAGGAACTTCAACTTCACGCATCGAACAAAGTGGACAGTCCCACTTCTCCGCTCACACGTGAACCGTGAATCATGAAGCTTGAAGCATGAGTGGAGTTGTATGGCTCAGCGCAAGAGAGATCTCGTCTGTTCATTTTTTCAATTCGTGTGTGAGGCGTGAAGCATGAGGCATGAGACGTGAGGCGTGAGTTTCTATGGCCCAGCAGCCTTGGAGATTTCAACATCGCTTTGACCACAACATTTCATAGCAGTAGCCATCTCCTATCCCCCACTGCTTTATCTTCCCCAATCCTAAGTCAGGAGAAGTACAGCTACCAGATGGCTGGGGGACTGGGGCCGCAAGTTCAAACCATGGTACAAACTGGATCATTTGGCAACCACGCTGGAGGGCATTTAAACTTCACTTTGGGGAGTGACGGCTCTAGCCACTATGAAAGTAGCCATGATAACAGAATGGTGCTTGCTACAGAAGTCGTGATAAACTGGTGGTGCTCACAAAAGACGTCATGACAACCTGGTGGTGCTCACAAAAGACGTCATGACAATCTGGTGGTGCTCACAAAAGCGTCTTGACAACCTGGGGGTGCTCACAAAAGACGTCATGACAACCTGGTGGTGCTCACAAAAGACGTCATGACAACCTGGTGGTGCTCACAAAAGACGTCATGACAACCTGGTGGTGCTCACAAAAGACGTCATGATAACCGAAGGGTTCTCACTACAGACGTCATGATAACCTGGTGGTGCTGACTACAGACGTCATGATAACCTGGTTGTGATCACTACAGACGTCATGATAACGTGGTGGTGATCACTACAGACGTCACGATAACGTGGTGGTGCTGACTACAGACGTCATGATAACCTGGTGGTGCTGAGTACAGACGTCATGATAACATGGTGGGGATCACTACAGACGTCACGATAACGTGGTGGTGCTGACTACAGACGTCATGATAACGTGGTGGTGCTGACTACAGACGTCACGATAACCTGGTGGTGCTGACTACAGACGTCATGATAACGTGGTGGTGATCACTACAGACGTCATGATAACGTGGTGGTGATCACTACAGACGTCACGATAACCTGGTGGTGCTGACTACAGACGTCATGATAAAGTGGTGGTGATCACTACAGACGTCATGATAACGTGGTGGTGATCACTACAGACGTCATGATAACGTGGTTGTGCTGACTACAGACGTCATGATAACCTGGTGGTGATCACTACAGACGTCATGATAACCTGGTGGTGATCACTACAGACGTCATGATAACCTGGTGGTGCTGACTACAGACGTCATGATAATCTGGTGGTGATCACTACAGACGTCATGATAACCTGGTGGTGCTGACTACAGACGTCATGATAATCTGGTGGTGATCACTACAGACGTCATGATAACGTGGTGGTGATCACTACAGACGTCATGATAACCTGGTGGTGCTGACTACAGACGTCATGATAACGTGGTGGTGATCACTACAGACGTCATGATAACGTGGTGGTGCTGACTACAGACGTCATGATAACCTGGTGGTGATCACTACAGACGTCATGATAACGTGGTGGTGATCACTACAGACGTCATGATAACGTGGTGGTGATCACTACAGACGTCACGATAACGTGGTGGTGATCACTACAGACGTCATGATAACGTGGTGGTGCTGACTACAAACGTCATGATAACCTGGTGGTGATCACTACAGACGTCATGATAACGTGGTGGTGATCACTACAGACGTCATGATAACGTGGTGGTGCTGACTACAGACGTCATGATAACCTGGTGGTGATCACTACAGACGTCATGATAACCTGGTGGTGCTGACTACAGACGTCATGATAACCTGGTGGTGCTGACTACAGACGTCATGATAACCTGGTGGTGATCACTACAGACGTCATGATAACCTGGTGGTGATCACTACAGACGTCATGATAACCTGGTGGTGATCACTACAGACGTCATGATAACGTGGTGGTGCTGACTACAGACGTCATGAAAACCTAATTGTGCTTATTAAACGACTTAAATTTATAACTGTGTTTATTCAATGTGGTGTCAACGATTATGACATCAAACAAGTAACGGTCAGCTCTGTCAGCTCACAATGACGTTTGTTAACAGTGACGTCAACGGCGGCTATGACGTGGAGGAGGTTTCGCGGTGGTACAAGGGTAGCTCGTGCCATGGGAAAGGGCGACAATTTGTAGGACATCAACCTTTGTTCCCTCCCTGTAGGTCTGACGTCCGCCCTGGAGTGGCGACCTGGGGAAAGTTCCCTTATGTGGTGAGTACGTCTGTATGTCTGTCAATCTACGTGTTTGTCTGTGGGTCTGATATATGCAGTGATGGATGTGTCTGTAGTTCTGAATTTGAATGTATATGCAGTTCTGCAGATCTGTGCGTGTGTCCATGCGTTTGTCTTCCTGTCGATGTGCAGATTATCATCATTATTAAGAAATGGGGCTTGTAAACGACTTTTACTGTGACTTTTGTTTGAGAACGAAATTAGTATTGACAATATGTTTTGGATTTATTATGAATGAAATGATTTGGGGAAAGGACTGGAGATTTCCTGGACTCAGCATGTATCGCCTGTGCGAAAATCAGAATGGAATGGAGTCTTTATTTAATGTCTGTTCACATTAGTGATTTTACACACACACACACACACACACACACACACACACACACACACACACACACACACACACACACACACACAAAAACACATGCACAAACACACACACACACACACACACACACACACACACACACACACACACACACACACACACACACACACACACACATACATACACACTGCGAAAATCAGATTGATTAAAAAAAACGTATCATTTGACGTAGACGAATGTATGTATGCATTTCCGATATTTCATTCACTTATCCTTCTGGGGAAAAATCTACATTTGTACCCAGAGCGAGTAGCTCTTAGAAGCTACTATCAAATGATGTTAACCTTATGGACAGCCACCAAATGTTTAGAACCTAGCTACTATCAAATGATGTTAACCTTATGGACAGCCACCAAGTGTTTAGTAGCTACCATCAATTGATGTTAACCTTATGGACAGCAACCAAGTGTTTAGAAGCTACCATCAAATGATGTTAACCTTATGGAAAGCCACCAAGTGTTTAGAAGCTACCATCAAATGATGTTAATCTTATGGACAGCCACCAAGTGTTTAGAAGCTAGCTATCATCAAATGGTGTTAACCTTATGGACAGCCACCAAGTGTTTAGAAGCTAGCTACCATCAAATGATGTTAACCTTGTGGACAGCGACCAAGTGTTTAGAACCTAGCTACCATCAAATGATGTTAACCTTATGGACAGCCACCAAGTGTTTAGAAGCTACTATCAAATGATGTTAACCTTATGGACAGCGACCAAGTGTTTAGAAGCTAGCTACCATCAAATGATTTAACCTTATGGACAGCCACCAAGTGTTTAGAAGCTAGCTACCACCAAATGATGTTAACCTTATGGACATCCACCAAGTGTTTAGAACCTAGCTACTATCAAATGATGTTAACCTTATGGAAAGCCACCAAGTGTTTAGAACCTAGCTACTATCAAATGATGTTAACCTTATGGACAGCCACCAAGTGTTTAGAACCTAGCTACCATCAAATGATGTTAACCTTATGGACAGCCAAAAAGTGTTTAGAACCTAGCTACTATCAAATGATGTTAACCTTATGGACAGCCACCAAGTGTTTAGAACCTAACTACTATCAAATGATGTTAACCTTATGGACAGCCACCAAGTGTTTAGAAGCTAGCTACCATCAAATGATGTTAACCTTATGGACAGCCACCAAGTGTTCAGAAGATACCATCAAATGATGTTAACCTTATGGACAGCCACCAAGTGTTTAGAAGCTACCATCAAATGATATTAACCTTATGGACAGCCACCAAGTGTTTAGAAGCTAGCTATCATCAAATGATGTTAACCTTATGGACAGCCACCAAGTGTTTAGAAGCTAGCTATCATCAAATGATGTTAACCTTATGGACAGCCACCAAGTGTTTAGAAGCTAGCTACCATCAAATGATGTTAATCTTATGGACAGCCACCAAGTGTTTAGAAGCTAGCTACCATCAAATGATGTTAACCTTGTGGACAGCGACCAAGTGTTTAGAACCTAGCTACCATCCAATGATGTTAACCTTATGGACAGCCACCAAGTGTTTAGAACCTAGCTACCATCCAATGATGTTAACCTTATGGACAGCCACCAAGTGTTTAGAAGCTACTATCAAATGATGTTAACCTTATGGACAGCGACCAAGTGTTTAGAAGCTAGCTACCATCAAATGATTTAACCTTATGGACAGCCACCAAGTGTTTAGAAGCTAGCTACCACCAAATGATGTTAACCTTATGGACATCCACCAAGTGTTTAGAACCTAGCTACTATCAAATGATGTTAACCTTATGGACATCCACCAAGTGTTTAGAACCTAGCTACTATCAAATGATGTTAACCTTATGGACATCCACCAAGTGTTTAGAAGCTAGCTACTATCAAATGATGTTAACCTTATGGACATCCACCAAGTGTTTAGAAGCTAGCTACTATCAAATGATGTTAACCTTATGGACATCCACCAAGTGTTTAGAAGCTAGCCACTATCAAATGATGTTAACCTTATGGACAGCCACCAAATGTTTAGAACCTAGCTACTATCAAATGATGTTAACCTTATGGACATCCACCAAGTGTTTAGAACCTAGCTACTATCAAATGATGTTAACCTTATGGACAGCCACCAAGTGTTTAGAAGCTAGCTACCATCAAATGATGTTAACCTTATGGACAGCCACCAAGTGTTTAGAACCTAGCTACTATCAAATGATGTTAA
This sequence comes from Monoplex corrugatus, assembly GCA_030674185.1. Lineage (NCBI taxonomy): Eukaryota > Metazoa > Mollusca > Gastropoda > Littorinimorpha > Ranellidae > Monoplex > Monoplex corrugatus. Next base: position 74,842,902 of record JAPXFY010000018.1, read on the forward strand.
CCTTATGGACAGCCACCAAGTGTTTAGAACCTAACTACTATCAAATGATGTTAACCTTATGGACAGCTACCAAGTGTTTAGAAGCTAGCTACTATCAAATGATATTAACCTTATGGACAGCCACCAAGTGTTTAGAAGCTAGCTACTATCAACTGATGTTAACCTTATGGAAAGCCACCAAGTGTTTAGAAGCTAGCTACCATCAAATGATGTTAACCTTATGGCCAGCCACCAAGTGTTTAGAAGCTAGCTACTATCAAATGATGTTAACCTTATGGACAGCCAAAAAGTGTTCAGAAGCTACCATCAAATGATGTTAACCTTATGGACAGCCACCAAGTGTTTAGAAGCTACCATCAAATGATGTTAACCTTATGGACAGCCACCAAGTGTTTAGAACCTATCTACCATCAAATGATGTTAACCATATGGACAGCCACCAAATGTTTAGAACCTACCATCAAATGATGTTAACCTTATGGACAGCCACCAAGTGTTTAGAAGCTACCATCAAATGATGTTAACCTTATGGACAGCCACCAAGTGTTTAGAAGCTAGCTATCATCAAATGATGTTAACCTTATGGACAGCCACCAAGTGTTTAGAACCTAGCTACCATCAAATGATGTTAACCTTATAGACATCCACCAAGTGTTTAGAACCTAGCTACTATCAAATGATGTTAACCTTATGGACAGCCACCAAGTGTTTAGAAGCTAGCTACCATCAAATGATGTTAACCTTATGGACAGCCACCCAGTGTTTAGAACCTAACTACTATCAAATGATGTTAACCTTATGGACAGCCACCAAGTGTTTAGAAGCTAGCTACCATCAAATGATGTTAACCTTATGGACAGCCACCAAGTGTTTAGAAGCTAGCTACTATCAAATGATGTTAACCTTATGGACAGCCACCAAGTATTTAGAAGCTAGCTACCATCAAATGATGTTAACCTTATGGACAGCCACCAAGTGTTTAAAACCTAGCTACCATCAAATGATGTTAACCTTATGGACAGCCACCAAGTGTTTAGAACCTAGCTACTATCAAATGATGTTAACCTTATGGACAGCCACCAAGTGTTTAGAACCTAGCTACTACCAAATGATGTTAACCTTATGGACAGCCACCAAGTGTTTAGAAGCTATCATCAAATGATGTTAACCTTATGGACAGCCACCAAGTGTTTAGAACCTAGCTACTATCAAATGATGTTAACCTTATGGACAGCCACCAAGTGTTCAGAAGCTATCATCAAATGATGTTAACCTTATGGACAGCCACCAAGTGTTTAGAAGCTTCTATCAAATGATGTTAATCTTATGGACAGCCACCAAGTGTTCAGAAGCTACCATCAAATGATGTTAACCTTATGGACAGCCACCAAGTGTTTTGAAGCTACCATCAAATGATGTTAACCTTATGGACAGCCACCAAGTGTTTAGAAGCTAGCTATCATCAAATGATGTTAACCTTATGGACAGCCACCAAGTGTTTAGAAGCTAGCTACCATCAAATGATGTTAACCTTGTGGACAGCGACCAAGTGTTTAGAACCTAGCTACCATCCAATGATGTTAACCTTATGGACAGCCACCAAGTGTTTAGAAACTATTATCAAATGATGTTAACCTTATGGACAGCCACCAAGTGTTTAGAAGCTAGCTACCATCAAATGATGTTAACCTTATGGACAGCCACCAAGTGTTTAGAAGCTAGCTACCACCAAATGATGTTAACCTTATGGACATCCACCAAGTTGTTTAGAACCTAGCTACTATCAAATGATGTTAACCTTATGGACAGCCACCAAGTGTTTAGAACCTAGCTACCATCAAATGATGTTAACCTTATGGACAGCCACCAAGTGTTTAGAACCTAGCTACCATCAAATGATGTTAACCTTGTGGACAGCGACCAAGTGTTTAGAACCTAGCTACCATCAAATGATGTTAACCTTATGGACAGCCACCAAGTGTTTAGAAGCTACTATCAAATGATGTTAACCTTATGGACAGCAACCAAGTGTTTAGAAGCTACCATCAAATGATGTTAACCTTATGGAAAGCCACCAAGTGTTTAGAAGCTACCATCAAATGATGTTAATCTTATGGACAGCCACCAAGTGTTTAGAAGCTAGCTATCATCAAATGGTGTTAACCTTATGGACAGCCACCAAGTGTTTAGAAGCTAGCTACCATCAAATGATGTTAACCTTGTGGACAGCGACCAAGTGTTTAGAACCTAGCTACCATCAAATGATGTTAACCTTATGGACAGCCACCAAGTGTTTAGAAGCTACTATCAAATGATGTTAACCTTATGGACAGCGACCAAGTGTTTAGAAGCTAGCTACCATCAAATGATTTAACCTTATGGACAGCCACCAAGTGTTTAGAAGCTAGCTACCACCAAATGATGTTAACCTTATGGACATCCACCAAGTGTTTAGAACCTAGCTACTATCAAATGATGTTAACCTTATGGACAGCCACCAAGTGTTTAGAACCTAGCTACCATCAAATGATGTTAACCTTATGGACAGCCAAAAAGTGTTTAGAACCTAGCTACTATCAAATGATGTTAACCTTATGGACAGCCACCAAGTGTTTAGAACCTAACTACTATCAAATGATGTTAACCTTATGGACAGCCACCAAGTGTTTAGAAGCTAGCTACCATCAAATGATGTTAACCTTATGGACAGCCACCAAGTGTTCAGAAGATACCATCAAATGATGTTAACCTTATGGACAGCCACCAAGTGTTTAGAAGCTACCATCAAATGATATTAACCTTATGGACAGCCACCAAGTGTTTAGAAGCTAGCTATCATCAAATGATGTTAACCTTATGGACAGCCACCAAGTGTTTTAGAAGCTAGCTATCATCAAATGATGTTAACCTTATGGACAGCCACCAAGTGTTTAGAAGCTAGCTACCATCAAATGATGTTAATCTTATGGACAGCCACCAAGTGTTTAGAAGCTAGCTACCATCAAATGATGTTAACCTTGTGGACAGCGACCAAGTGTTTAGAACCTAGCTACCATCCAATGATGTTAACCTTATGGACAGCCACCAAGTGTTTAGAAGCTACTATCAAATGATGTTAACCTTATGGACAGCGACCAAGTGTTTAGAAGCTAGCTACCATCAAATGATTTAACCTTATGGACAGCCACCAAGTGTTTAGAAGCTAGCTACCACCAAATGATGTTAACCTTATGGACATCCACCAAGTGTTTAGAACCTAGCTACTATCAAATGATGTTAACCTTATGGACATCCACCAAGTGTTTAGAACCTAGCTACTATCAAATGATGTTAACCTTATGGACATCCACCAAGTGTTTAGAAGCTAGCTACTATCAAATGATGTTAACCTTATGGACATCCACCAAGTGTTTAGAAGCTAGCTACTATCAAATGATGTTAACCTTATGGACATCCACCAAGTGTTTAGAAGCTAGCCACTATCAAATGATGTTAACCTTATGGACAGCCACCAAATGTTTAGAACCTAGCTACTATCAAATGATGTTAACCTTATGGACATCCACCAAGTGTTTAGAAGCTAGCTACTATCAAATGATGTTAACCTTATGGACAGCCACCAAGTGTTTAGAAGCTAGCTACCATCAAATGATGTTAACCTTATGGACAGCCACCAAGTGTTTAGAACCTAGCTACTATCAAATGATGTTAACCTTATGGACAGCCACCAAGTGTTTAGAACCTAACTACTATCAAATGATGTTAACCTTATGGACAGCTACCAAGTGTTTAGAAGCTAGCTACTATCAAATGATATTAACCTTATGGACAGCCACCAAGTGTTTAGAAGCTAGCTACTATCAACTGATGTTAACCTTATGGAAAGCCACCAAGTGTTTAGAAGCTAGCTACCATCAAATGATGTTAACCTTATGGCCAGCCACCAAGTGTTTAGAAGCTAGCTACTATCAAATGATGTTAACCTTATGGACAGCCAAAAAGTGTTCAGAAGCTAACTACTATCAAATGATGTTAACCTTATGGACAGCTACCAAGTGTTTAGAAGCTAGCTACTATCAAATGATATTAACCTTATGGACAGCCACCAAGTGTTTAGAAGCTAGCTACTATCAACTGATGTTAACCTTATGGAAAGCCACCAAGTGTTTAGAAGCTAGCTACCATCAAATGATGTTAACCTTATGGCCAGCCACCAAGTGTTTAGAAGCTAGCTACTATCAAATGATGTTAACCTTATGGACAGCCAAAAAGTGTTCAGAAGCTACCATCAAATGATGTTAACCTTATGGACAGCCACCAAGTGTTTAGAAGCTACCATCAAATGATGTTAACCTTATGGACAGCCACCAAGTGTTTAGAACCTATCTACCATCAAATGATGTTAACCATATGGACAGCCACCAAATGTTTAGAACCTACCATCAAATGATGTTAACCTTATGGACAGCCACCAAGTGTTTAGAAGCTACCATCAAATGATGTTAACCTTATGGACAGCCACCAAGTGTTTAGAAGCTAGCTATCATCAAATGATGTTAACCTTATGGACAGCCACCAAGTGTTTAGAAGCTAGCTACCATCAAATGATGTTAACCTTATAGACATCCACCAAGTGTTTAGAACCTAGCTACTATCAAATGATGTTAACCTTATGGACAGCCACCAAGTGTTTAGAAGCTAGCTACCATCAAATGATGTTAACCTTATGGACAGCCACCCAGTGTTTAGAACCTAACTACTATCAAATGATGTTAACCTTATGGACAGCCACCAAGTGTTTAGAAGCTAGCTACCATCAAATGATGTTAACCTTATGGACAGCCACCAAGTGTTTAGAAGCTAGCTACTATCAAATGATGTTAACCTTATGGACAGCCACCAAGTATTTAGAAGCTAGCTACCATCAAATGATGTTAACCTTATGGACAGCCACCAAGTGTTTAAAACCTAGCTACCATCAAATGATGTTAACCTTATGGACAGCCACCAAGTGTTTAGAACCTAGCTACTATCAAATGATGTTAACCTTATGGACAGCCACCAAGTGTTTAGAACCTAGCTACTACCAAATGATGTTAACCTTATGGACAGCCACCAAGTGTTTAGAAGCTATCATCAAATGATGTTAACCTTATGGACAGCCACCAAGTGTTTAGAACCTAGCTACTATCAAATGATGTTAACCTTATGGACAGCCACCAAGTGTTCAGAAGCTATCATCAAATGATGTTAACCTTATGGACAGCCACCAAGTGTTTAGAAGCTTCTATCAAATGATGTTAATCTTATGGACAGCCACCAAGTGTTCAGAAGCTACCATCAAATGATGTTAACCTTATGGACAGCCACCAAGTGTTTTGAAGCTACCATCAAATGATGTTAACCTTATGGACAGCCACCAAGTGTTTAGAAGCTAGCTATCATCAAATGATGTTAACCTTATGGACAGCCACCAAGTGTTTAGAAGCTAGCTACCATCAAATGATGTTAACCTTGTGGACAGCGACCAAGTGTTTAGAACCTAGCTACCATCAAATGATGTTAACCTTATGGACAGCCACCAAGTGTTTAGAAGCTATTATCAAATGATGTTAACCTTATGGACAGCCACCAAGTGTTTAGAAGCTAGCTACCATCAAATGATGTTAACCTTATGGACAGCCACCAAGTGTTTAGAAGCTAGCTACCACCAAATGATGTTAACCTTATGGACATCCACCAAGTTGTTTAGAACCTAGCTACTATCAAATGATGTTAACCTTATGGACAGCCACCAAGTGTTTAGAAGCTAGCTACCATCAAATGATGTTAACCTTATGGACAGCCACCAAGTGTTTAGAACCTAGCTACTATCAAATGATGTTAACCTTATGGACAGCCACCAAGTGTTTAGAACCTAACTACTATCAAATGATGTTAACCTTATGGACAGCCACCAAGTGTTTAGGACCTAGCTACCATCAAATGATTTTAACCTTATGGACAGCCACCAAGTGTTCAGAAGCTAGCTACTATCAAATGATGTTAACCTTATGGACAGCCACCAAGTGTTTAGAAGCTAGCTACCATCAAATGATGTTAACCTTATGGACAGCCACCAAATGTTTTGAACCTAGCTACCATCAAATGATGTTAACCTTATGGACAGCCACCAAGTGTTTAGAACCTAGCTACTATCAAATAGATGTTAACCTTATGGACAGCCAAAAAGTGTTCAGAAGCTACCATCAAATGATGTTAACCTTATGGACAGCCACCAAGTGTTTAGAAGCTAGCTACCATCAAATAATGTTAATCTTATGGAAAGCCACCAAGTGTTCAGAAGCTACCATCAAATGATGTTAACCTTATGGACAGCCACTAAGTGTTTAGAAGCTACCATCAAATGATGTTAATCTTATGGACAGCCACCAAGTGTTCAGAAGCTACCATCAAATGATGTTAACCTTATGGACATCCACCAAGTTGTTTAGAACCTAGCTACTATCAAATGATGTTAACCTTATGGACAGCCACCAAGTGTTTAGAACCTAGCTACCATCAAATGATGTTAACCTTATGGACAGCCACCAAGTGTTTAGAACCTAGCTACCATCAAATGATGTTAACCTTATGGACAGCCACCAAGTGTTTAGAAGCTATTATCAAATGATGTTAACCTTATGGACAGCCACCAAGTGTTTAGAAGCTAGCTACCATCAAATGATGTTAACCTTATGGACAGCCACCAAGTGTTTAGAAGCTAGCTACCACCAAATGATGTTAACCTTATGGACATCCACCAAGTTGTTTAGAACCTAGCTACTATCAAATGATGTTAACCTTATGGACAGCCACCAAGTGTTTAGAAGCTAGCTACCATCAAATGATGTTAACCTTATGGACAGCCACCAAGTGTTTAGAACCTAGCTACTATCAAATGATGTTAACCTTATGGACAGCCACCAAGTGTTTAGAACCTAACTACTATCAAATGATGTTAACCTTATGGACAGCCACCAAGTGTTTTAGAACCTAGCTACCATCAAATGATGTTAACCTTATGGACAGCCACCAAGTGTTCAGAAGCTAGCTACTATCAAATGATGTTAACCTTATGGACAGCCACCAAGTGTTTAGAAGCTAGCTACCATCAAATGATGTTAACCTTATGGACATCCACCAAATGTTTTGAACCTAGCTACCATCAAATGATGTTAACCTTATGGACAGCCACCAAGTGTTTAGAACCTAGCTACTATCAAATGATGTTAACCTTATGGACAGCCACCAAGTGTTCAGAAGCTACCATCAAATGATGTTAACCTTATGGACAGCCACCAAGTGTTTAGAAGCTAGCTACCATCAAATAATGTTAATCTTATGGAAAGCCACCAAGTGTTCAGAAGCTACCATCAAATGATGTTAACCTTATGGACAGCCACCAAGTGTTTAGAAGCTACCATCAAATGATGTTAATCTTATGGACAGCCACCAAGTGTTCAGAAGCTACCATCAAATGATGTTAACCTTATGGACAGCCACCATGAAGCAGTTTTTACATTAAGTTTCTCAAGATGCAGGAGATGGACATTTACTGTTCATTACCGTTTTCCAAATATTCAGTGAATTAATGTAGCTGATCACAACAAGAGTTACATATTCAGAAAGTTAAATGGGACAGTGGTGCAACTATGGCCGGATGTCCAGTTAGTACGAAAACTGAACGCTCAGTTTTGTTTTCTGTCCTATGAAAAGGTGGAAGGATTTATGCTTGACCAACTCCAGTTGTTCTTTTTGTTTGTTTGTTTGTTTGTTTTTTTGTTTGTTTTTTATGGCCTGAATAATTAGATGTTATCTGTTAAAAAGAAGATGTTTGAAGTGAGCTTGGGAAAATGTACATGTATAAAAGAAAGGTCTCCCAAGCCACAGGACGGGGCGGGGGACGAACGAAGGGATGAACAGAGGGATGAACAGAGGGATGAACAGAGGGACGAACAGAAGGATGAACAGAAGGACGAACAGAAGGATGAACAGAGGTATGAACAGAGGGATGAACAGACGTATGAACAGAGGGATGAACAGAGGGATGAACAGAGGGATGAACAGAGGGATGAACAGAAGGACGAACAGAGGGACGAACAGAGGGATGAACAGAGGGATGAACAGAGGGATGAACAGAGGGATGAACAGAGGGATGAACAGAGGGATGAACAAACGGTGAACAAACGGATGAACAGAGGGATGAACAGAGGGATGAACAGAGGGATGAACAGAGGGACGAACAGAGGGATGAACAGAGGGATGAAGGGATGAACAGAGGGATGAAGGAGGGATGAACAGAGGTATGAACAGAGGGGGATGAACAGAGGGATGAAGAAAGAGGATGAACAGAGAGGGATGAAAGAGGGAAAACAGAGGGACGAACAGAGAGGAATGAACAGAGGGATGAGAGGGATGAACAGAGGGATGAAGAGGAACAGAGGGATGAAGAAGGGATGAAAGGATGAACAGAGGGATGAACAGGATGAACAGAGGGATGAACAGAGGATGAACAGAGGATGAAAGGGAGACAGAGGGAAAAGAGGGACGAACGAGGGATGAACAGAGGGATGAAAGAGGGATGAACAAGGGATGAACAAGGGAGAACAGAGGGATGAACAGAGGGATGAACAGAGGATGAACAGAGGGAAGAGGGATGAACAGGGGAGACAGAGGGTAACAGAGGGATGAACGAGGGATGAACAGAGGGATGAAAGAGGGGAAGGGAACGAGGGTGAACAGAGGGATGAACAGAGGGGATGAAGAGGGAGAGATGAAAGAGGGATGAACAGAGGGATGAACAGAGGGATAAGAGGGATGAACAGAGGGATGAACAGAGGGATGAAAAGGGGTGAACAGAAGGGATGAACAGAGGGACGAACAAGGGATAGAAGAGGATGAAAGAGGGAGAGAGAGAGGGATGAACAGAGGGATGAGAGGGGAACAGAGGGATGAACAAGGGAGATGAAAGGGATGAAGGGATGAAGAGAGATGAAAGAGGGTGAAGAAAGAGGGATGAACAGAGGGAGGAAAGGGGATGAACAGAGGGATGAACAGGGGTAAGGAGATGAAAGAGGGATGAACAGAGGATGAACAGAGGGAGAAGAGGAGAACAGAGGGTGAACAGAGGGTGAAGGGATGAACAGAGGGATGAACAGAGGATGAACAGAGGGATGAACAGAGGGATGAAGGAGAAAGAAGGGATGAACAGAGGGATGAAAGAGGATGAACAGAGGGATGAAAGGGATGAAGGAGGGATAACAGGGGATGAACAGAGGGAGAACAAGGGATAACAGAGGGATGAACAGGGGATGAAGGAGGGAGAAAAGGGATGAAAAGAGGGATGAACAGGGATAACAAGTATGACAGAGGGAGAACAGAGGGATGAACAGAGGATGAAGAGAGGAGAAAGAAGGATGAACAGAGGGATGAAAAGAGGATGAAAGAGGGAAAGAGGGATGAACAGAGGGATGAAAGAGGGATGAACAGAGGGATGAAGAGGGATGAAAGAGGGATGAACAGAGGGATGAACAGGGAGAAAGAGGATGAACAGAGGACGAACAAGGGATGAACAGAGGGATGAACAGAGGGATGAAAGAAGAGGGAGAAAAGGAGAAGGGATGAACAGAGGGATGAAAGGACGAACAGAGGATGAACAGAGGGATGAACAGAGGACGAACAGAGGATGAACAGAGGATGAACAGAGGGACGAACAGGGATAGACGAACAGAGGGATGAACAGAGGGATAAGGACGACAGAGGGACGACAGAGGATAGGGATGAACAGAGGAGAACAGAGGACGAAAGGGGATGACAGAGGATGAACGAGGATGAACAGAGGATGAACAGAGGATAACAGGGATGAAGGGATGAACAGAGGATGAACAGAGGGATGAACAGAGGGATGAACGGGAGAAAGGGATGAACAGAGGGATAACAGAGGGATGACAAGGATGAACAGAGGATGAACAGAGGGATGAACAGAGGTGACAAGGATGAAGGGATGAACAGAGGATGAAGGGAGACAGAGGGATGAACAGAGGGATGAACAGAGGACGAACAGAGGGATGAACAGAGGGATGAACAAGGGAGAAGGGATGAACAGAGGTTGAAGGATGAACAGAGGGATGAACAGAGGGATGAAGAGGAATGACAGGGATGAACAGAGGAGGAAGATGAACAGAGTGATAACAGAGGATGAACAGAGGACGAACAGAGGGATGAACAGAGGATGAACAGAGGATGAAGGAGGATGAACAGAGGGATGAACAGAGGTGAACAAGGATGAAGGGATGAACAGAGGATGAACAGAGGGATGAACAGAGGGTGAAGGGAGAACAGAGGGATAACCGGATGAACAGAGGGACGACAGAGGATGAACAGAGGAGAACAAGGATGAACAGAGGGATGAAGACGAAGAGGACGAACAGAGGGATGAAAGAGGGATGAACAGAGGATGAACAGAGGGATGAACAGAGGATGAAAGAGGATGAACGAGGATGAACAGTGGATACAAAGGGATGAACAGAGGGATGAACAGAGGGATGAAGGATGAAGAGATAACAGAGGGACGAACAGAGGACGACAGAGGATGAACAGGGGATGAACAGAGGGTGAACAGAGGGATGAACAGAGGGATGAAGGATGACAGCGGATGAACAGAGGGACGAACGAGGGATGACAGAGGTGAGGGGACGAACAAGGATGAACAGAGGATGAACAGAGGGAGAAGGGATGAACAGAGGATAACAGAGGGCGACAGGGGATGAACAGAGGAGAACAGAGGGATGAAGGGATGAACAGAGGATAGATGAACAGAGGGATGAACAGAGGATGAACAGGAGGGATGAACAAGGGATGAACAGAGGATGAACAGAGGGAGAACAGAGGATGAACAGTGCATGACAAGGGATGAACAGAGGAGACAGAGGATGAAAGGAGGATGACGGGATGACGAGGATGAACGAGGGATGACAAGGGATGAACAGAGGGATGAACGGAGGGATGACAGAGGATGAGGATGAACAGAGGATGACAGAGGGATGAACAGAGGGATGAGGAGGACGAACAGAGGGATAACAGAGGGATGAACAGAGGATGAAGGGACGAACAGAGGATGAGGGATGAACAGAGGGATGAAGAGGATGAACAGAGGATGAACAGAGGGTGACAGAGAGATGAACAGAGGGATGAACAAGGATGAAGGATGAAAGGAGAAAGAGGATGACAGAGGGTGACAAGGATGAAAGAGGAGAACAGAGGGATGAACAGAGATGAGAGGATGAACAGAGGATGAAAGGATGACAGAGGATACAGGGGAGATGACAGAGGGATGAACAGGATGAACGAGGGATGAACAGAGGGTGAAAAGGGATGAACAGAGGGAGAACAGGGGAGAAGGAACAGAGATGAACAAGGGATGAACAAGGGAGAACAGAGGGATGAAGGATGAACAGAGGATGAACAGAGGATGAACAAAGGTGAACAAGGGATGAACAAGGTGAGTATGAACAAGGGATGACAGGGGATGAACAGAGGATGAACAGAGGGATGACAGAGGATGAACAGAGGATAACAGGGGACAAAGGATGAACAGAGGATGAACAGAGGGAGAACAGGAAACAGAGGGAAACAGAGGATGAACAGGGAAACAGAGGATGAAAGGGAGAAAGAGGAGAACAGAGGATGAACAGAGGTGAACGGAGGATGAACAGAGGGATGAACAGAGGATGAACAGAGGGATGAAGGAAGGAGAAAGAGGATGAACGGGGGATGAAGAGGAAACAGAGGGATGAACAGAGGGATGAACGGAGGGATGAACAGGGGATGAACAGGGATGAACAGAGATGAAGGGATGAACAGAGGAGACGAGGATGAACAGAGGATGAACAGGGATGAACAAGGATGAACGGAGGGATGAACAGAGGGATGAACAGAGGGATGAACAGAGGGATGAAGGGATGAACAGAGGGTCGATGAACAGGGATGAACAGATGAGAACAGAGGATGAACAGAGGATGAACAGAGGATGAACGAGGGATGAACGGATGAAGAACAGAGGGATGAACAGAGGATGAACAGAGGGATGAACAGAGGATGAAGGAGGGATGAACAGAGGGATGAACAAGGGATGAACAGAGGGATGAAGGAGGATGAACAGAGGGATGAACAGGGGATGAACGGAGGGATGAACGGTGGATCAGAGAAGACCAGAAGAGAACAAAAGCCAGCAGTGGCTGCTCGATGCTCATCTGCCGGACCTTTTATCCGACTGGACCTCTAGCCTGAAAGATGACAGAGTGATCTCAGAACCATAAGAACTGGCCATGAGAGGAACTTTAGAATAATAAAGAGCTGTTAACATGTTCAGCACCTGAAGAACTTGTCTATTTGACAGAGGCGATGGAGGTCTCAACATGTTTTACACCTGAAGAAGTTGTATATTTGACAGAGGCGATGGAGGCCTCAACATGTTTTACACCTGAAGAAGTTGTATATTTGACAGAGGCGATGGAGGTCTCAACATGTTTTACACCTGAAGAAGTTGTATATTTGACAGAGGCGATGGAGGTCTCAACATGTTTTACACCTGAAGAAGTTGTATATTTGACAGAGGCGATGGAGGCCTCAACGTGTTTTACACCTGAAGAAGTTGTATATTTGACAGAGGCGATGGAGGTCTCAACATGTTTAGCACCTGTGGTACAAATAAAAAATAAAGTAAAACACAACGCGAGGATTAGTCTCCCTTCTTGATGCTGCAACAATGTCACATAGAAGAATGAATACAATGCAAAAATAGCTTGGAACTTGCACACCTTTAAAACGAAATGGCTACCATATGTACCATTAATAAAAATCGAAACCCGATACTGTTTACTCAGGTAAGCTATCATATACACGCTGTCAGTGTGACACGTCTAGCGTGTTGGATAGTGACTGCGTGCGTGTCACCTCTCGCTTTCAGCTTGCACCGCTGGCTACCACTGCTGCTTGCAGCTGTGCGAAAAGGAGAGCAGAATGCGTGGCTGTTTTTGTCAGTGCACAGCCTGTCCATCAGCAAGCCCTACGTTATATCTCCTCGTGGCGACATGTGGTAACTAAGCACCTCACAGTTTCAGGCTAAACTCGAGGGACTTGGAGGAGGTCTGGTCCCCAAACGTGCGGCACGCAGGCCCTCCAAGCGTGTGGATATGCCCTGGTGCCCATGAACCAGACCCCCTGCTATGGGTAAATAGCTCCGCCGCCTTCTGGTTATCTCGGGAGAGAATAAAGCTAAGGGAGTAAACCCTGACAAAATCACCCCCACTACCTTGTAGGTTGTTGTGGGAACGACGAAGGTTAGCGGAGAGTCCAAACAAAGATCAATGGAAGGCAACGGGAAACCACCATCGTACATTGCCAAGTTTATCATGGCCAGCCAAAACGCGAAAAAGGATGATAACAACGTAAATAAGGGCTCCTTTGGAGCACCTTCGTCCTTTGGAGCACCTTCGTCCTTTGGAGCACCTTCCTTTGGAGCACCTTCGTCCTTTGGAGCACCTTCGTCCTTTGGAGCACCTTCGTCCTTTGGAGCACCTCGTCGTCCTTTGGGACTGTCATGCTGCGCCGGTGACACCCGACCGTCAGCAAGCTACTTCCATCAAAAGAAAAGAAAAAAACATCAATATTGCAACATGGAATGTCAGGACGCTGCTGCAAAGGGAAAATTGGAAAATGTCAAGATGGAGATGGAAAGACTTAACATCAATATTTTAGGACTAGGAGAAGGGAGAGGGAAGGGGGCAGGCATGATAACATCAGGCAAGCATCATCATCATCATCATCATCATCATCATCATCAGGTGCCTTGCCACATGGCGTCGGCGATCATGGCCTTCTATCTGTTTCTATCCCTTGTTGCCTCAAGCATCTCTTCCACCCTCTTTGTCTTCAGCCACTCTGCAAATCCGTCCAATATCCTCTCCCTGGGTCTACCTGGTGCTAGCTCTCTTTCCCTCCAGCTTTCCTGTTATGACCACGAGCTCCAATTCCCCTTTCCTCATAATATGGCCTATAAATGTTGCCTGTCTTTTCCCCAATCTTCCATATGAATGATCTTCTTGTGTCTGCTTCCATCAAGACTGTCTCGTTTGTTTTCTTTGCTGTCCATGGAACTCTCAACATTTTTCTTAGGAACCACATCTCAGCTGCCTCAATCTTGTTCTGGCTTTGCTTGTTGACTGTCCACACCTCACAACCGTCTAACATTATCGGTTCTATATTACATTCAAGAACTCTCTTCCTGATGTTAATTGATAGGCATTTGTTGGTAAGAATGGCACAACCTTGAGACAGGTTGATAAATCTAAATACCTGGGAACGATCATTTCACCAGACGGCAGATGCACATCAGAAATAGCCAGCAGAATCGGCCAAGCCAAAACAAAACAGGCAAGCATACAATAATATATTTTGGTGGAAAAACAAATGAAAGAAGAGTAGGGCTCATGATAGAAAGGAACAAGTCAAAATCAATGAAGGGAAACTGGGCTGTGTCAGACCGAGTTTTGGTAGTTAATTTAGATGGCAAGCCATTTGATATCAACATCATCCAAGTATATGCACCAACATCTGCAAGTACTCGAGAAGAAATTGACAACTTCTACGAAGTATTAAAGACTGCCAAGGATCAATGCAAACACAGAATATCACAGTAATAACGAGAGATTTTAATGCTAAAGTGGGACAGGATAGGGTGGAGAACATAGTTGAACCTCATGGCCTTGGTACACAAAATGACAGGAGAGAGAAACGTGTAGAATGGGCACAGATGAATGAGTTCAATGTAAGAAACACCTGGTTTGAACAGCTAACAGAAGAAAATGGACATGGATGAGTCCAGGAGATAATACCAAAAATCAAATTGACTACATCTTGATTGTTAGTTATGCTTTACAAAGATGTATATACATTTGTGTTTTGAGCCTATGGATATTTTGTATGAAATCGTTTGTTTGTTTGTTTGTTGTTGTTGTGTTTTCTTACTACATGATGGCAATTAAGTTTTGCTGTTTCGCTTTACATTTGTCTGTATTAATTGTCTAAAATCAAGGCATAAAAAGTTTGAAAGAAAAAATGTTGTGTAATTTTAAGCCATCGATGTATGTCATGTTTCATGGTGTAAGAGTTTAGTTACTACCCCAGCGTTCACCTTTATGCACACACCAAATCAGTGATATACTTTGATATCTAACTATAATTTTTACCTTTATGTACACACCACCTGTATGTTATACTGTGATAACTACTACCTTTACCTTTGTACACACACTACATGTATGTAATACTGTGATAACTACAACATTTGCCTTTGTACACACACCACCTGTATGTTATACTGTGATAACTACAACCTTTACCTTTGTACACACACTACATGTATGTTATACTGTGATAACTACAACATTTGCCTTTGTACACACACCACCTGTATGTTATACTGTGATAACTACAACCTTGACCTTTGTACACACTACATGTATGTTATACTGTGATAACTACAACATTTACCTTTGTACACACACTACATGTATGTTATACTGTCATAATTACAACATTTTGCCTTTGTACACACACCACCTGTATGTTAAACTGTGATAACTACAACCTTGACCTTTGTACACACTACATGTATGTAATACTGTGATAACTACAACCTTTACCTTTGTACAGACACCACATGTATGTTATACTGTGATAACTACAACCTTGACCTTTGTACACACTACATGTATGTAATACTGTGATAACTACAACCTTGACCTTTGTACACATACCACATGTATGTTATACTGTGATAACTACAACCTTGACCTTTGTACACACACTACATGTATGTAATACTGTGATAACTACAACCTTTACCTTTGTACACACACTACATGTATGTTATACTGTGATAACTACAACATTTACCTTTGTACACACACTACATGTATGTTATACTGTGATAACTACAACCTTTACCTTTGTACACACTACATGTATGTAACACTGTGATAACTACAACCTTTACCTTTGTACACACACTACATGTATGTAATACTGTGATAACTACAACCTTTACCTTTGTACACACACTACATGTATGTAATACTGTGATAACTACAACCTTTACCTTTGTACACACTACATGTATGTAATACTGTGATAACTACAACATTTACCTTTGTACACACTACATGTATGTCATAGGCATCATAGGCGTCCTTCAGTCTCGGAAGACTATGGAGTTGCGCTCTGGGTGCCTATTCTGGTGCAGCGCCGGGTGTGGCTGGCCAGTCCGACGCGGGAATGACAGTCCCTGTGGCAGAGGGCACAGATGAAGTCTGACACTGGTCTGTCTGCCTGGGCTGCAGCCTTTCTTCTCGTTCTCTTTTCCTCGTGCCGCTGAGCGAGTGTCTCTTCGAACTTGGAGAGACCTTTCTGCACAGTCTGTCTCCAGGCTGACCGTTCGAGGGCTGTTGCTTCCCAGTTGTCTTTGTCGATATTCAAGGCTTTTAGGTCCCTCTTGCACACGTCTTTGAATCGCAGCTGTGGTCTGCCTGTGGGACGTTTTCCCTGCACCAGTTCTCCGTAGAGGAGGTCTTTGGGGATCCGTCCGTCGTCCATGCGCACGGCATGGCCAAGCCAGCGCATGCGTCTCTGTTTCAGCAGCGTGTACATGCTGGTGCATCCAGCTCTTTCCAGGACAGTGTTGTTCGGGACCTTGTCCTGCCAGGTGATGTTTAGAATGCGTCGGAGGCTACGCATGTGAAAAGCATTGAGCTTTTGCTCTTGTCGGGCACGCAAAGTCCAGGACTCGCTGCCATACAGGAGGGTGCTCACGACGCAGGCTCTGTAGATCTGGATTTTTGTGTGCTCAGTCAGCTTGCTGTTGTTCCATGCTTTCTTCGTCAGTCTGGTCATGGTGGTAGCTGCCTTGCCGATGCGCCTGTTGAGCTCTATGTCAAGTGAGAGGGTGTCTGAGATTGTTGAGCCCAGATAAACAAAGTCATGGACGACATCCAGTTCATGGTCATTGATGCTGATGGCTGGGGGAGAGTCAACATCCTGTCCCATGACCTGTGTTTTCTTCAAGCTTATGGTAAGCCCAAAGTTTTGGCAGGCATCGCTGAAGCGAGTCATGAGCTGCTGTAGGTCCTCAGCTGAGTGGGCGGTTACTGCCGCGTCGTCTGCAAAGATGAAGTCACGCAGGCACCTCAGCTGGACTTTGGTCTTGGCTCTTAGTCTGGAGAGGTTGAAGAGCTTACCGTCTGTCCTGGTTCGGAGGTATATGCCTTCAGCTGCAGGACCGAATGCGTGTTTCAGCATCACAGCAAAAAAGATTCCAAACAGGGTGGGAGCCAGGACGCAACCCTGTTTCACTCCGCTCCGTATGTTGAAGGCAGCTGATGTTGAGCCGTCAAAGACGACGGTGCCTTTCATGTCTTCGTGGAAGGATCTGATGATGCTGAGAAGTTTGGGTGGACATCCAATTTGGGGAAGGATTTTGAAGAGGCCATCCCTACTGACCAGATCGAAGGCCTTTGTGAGGTCTATGAAGGCAACGAAGAGTGGCTGCCTTTGCTCCCTGCATTTCTCCTGAAGTTGTTTGAGGGAGAAGATCATGTCTATAGTGGATCTGTTGGCACGGAACCCGCACTGCGATTCAGGGTAGACTTGCTCTGCGAGTACCTGGAGCCTCTTCAGTACTACTCGTGCGAAGACTTTCCCAACGATACTGAGGAGGGATATGCCGCGATAATTATTGCAATCGCTTCTGTCACCTTTGTTTTTGTACAGTGTGACGACGTTAGCATCCCTCATGTCTTGTGGTACTTCGCCTTCACTCCAACAGAGGCAGAGGATTTCATGCAACTCGGTGATGAGTGTCTCTTTGCAGCACTTCAGTACTTCGGCGGGAATACCGTCTTTCCTGGTGCCTTGCCAGAGGCAAGAGAGTCCAGGGCTTCGCTGAGCTCATCTATGGTTGGTTCTCTGTCAAGCTCTTCCAGCTCTGGTAGGCACTCTATGGCATTCAGGGCGTCTTCTGAGACTACAGTTTCCCTTGCATATAGCTCAGTGTAGTGTTCTACCCAGCGCTCCATCTGTTGTTCTCTGTCTTGAATCACCTCCCCTGTAGCTGATTTCAAAGGGGCAGTTTTCTTTTGCGTTGGGCCCAATGCCTGCTTGATGCCTTCATACATCGCCTTGATGTTGCCTGTGTCAGCCGCAATCTGAATCTGGGAGCAAAGCTGAAGCCAATAGCCATTGGCGCATTGTCTGGCACACTGCTGGACTTTGCTGCGAGCAGCGCGGAGAACCTGGAGGTTCTGCTCACTGGGATTGCTTTTGTATGCTGTCAAGGCGTTTCTCTTGGCCTCGATGACTGGTGTCATTTCTTCTGAGTGGGCTTCGAACCAATCAGCTGACTTGCTGGTCTTTTTGCCAAATGTAGACATGGCGGCATTGTAGACAGCATCTCTGAAGTGTTCCCATCGGTCTTGGGCGTTTGCAGTGGGTGGGCCAGGGAGAGAATCCTCCAACACACGCGCAAACTCCTCCACTTTTCTTTGATCGCGTGTTTTGCTGGTGTCAATGCGAGGTCGGCCCTCCTTTCTCGTACGGTGCAGTCTCTTCGCGCGGAGCTTCACATTGCTGCACACCAAAGAGTGGTCAGTGTCACAATCGGCGCTCTGGTAGCTGCGAGTGATCTTGATGCTAGAAAGGTTGACACGTCTGGTGAGGATCAGGTCGAGCTGGTGCCAGTGTTTGGATCGCGGGTGTCTCCAGGAGACTCGATGCTGAGGCTTCGTGTTGAAGAAGGTGTTACTGACGCACAACCCATAATGACAACAGAGCTCTAGCAGGCGCTGGCCATTCTCGTTCATTTTCCCAGTGCCGAACTGACCCAAGCAGGTGGGCCAGGAATTGTAATCGACACCCACTCTGGCGTTGAAATCGCCGGCGATGAACAGTAGTTCTCTGTCAGGAATTCTCCTTATAGCAGCACTGAGGTCGTCATAAAACTTGTCTTTTGCTTCTGCTGTGGATGCCAAAGTTGGTGCGTAGGCACTGATTAGACTGACTGGTCCTGAGGTAGTTTGGAGTCGGAGAGACAGGATTCGCTCTGTTCCTTCTGCTGGTGGGGTTATGGATCCCAATAATCTGTTTCTAACTGCGAATCCCACGCCGTGTTCTCTGACCTCGTCTGATGGTTTGCCCTGCCAGAACAGGGTGAAGTCTCTCTCCCTCACAGATCCTGTTTCTGGGAGCCTGGTTTCTTGAAGGGCGACGATGTCCATCTGCAGTCTGCTCAGTTCTCTGTCGATGACGGCTGTCTTGCGAGCATCATTTACTTCTTGCAGATCGTCAGAAAAGCCTGGTGTCATTGTCCTTACGTTCCATGTGCCCAATTTCAGGGCGGGAGTTTTCGTTTTTCTGTTGCCTGGTGCACAGTTGTCGATCCGCTTGTCGGTTTTCACCCTAAACCCCACGCACCCAGTGAGGCTAACGGACCGTGGCGGGGCAGCACCTTACTGGCTGGGGGCTGCCCAGCTTAAGGCGGGCGGTAGCTGCCCAGTGAGATGCGATGACCTCTCCCACCGTCGGAAGCAGCCCCTGGCGTCTGACTCTACGCCAATTGAGTATGCAGACTTAAAACCGGTAAACTGCTACTTCCCGTGTTTAGTCGACGCTACAAAGCGAAGCTGGAGTGACCTCTCCAGAGCGCAAGGCCTGGGTAAGTAAGTGTGGAGGGCAAGCTGTTACCCATGCAGCAGACCCCCCCTCTCCACGTCGCTGGAATGGTCCATTGGAAAGGCAAGCGCCGATACACATGGTTCCAGTGCCGTCGCAGGAGTTGCCAGAACGTTGCTGTATACAGCCTCGGACTGCCTTGGGGACTCCGGCTCCGGATTTTTCCTCAGGGTTGACTCCCGAAGCCTTTCCTATGAGTGGGTATGGCCGCAAGGCAGCGGAGGTTTGAAATCAGAGTTTTCCTTCTCTTAGATGAGCTGTCTTCCCAGACTGATGAGCCCCATCTACCCAAAGCACTGGTTTTCAGGCGCCAGTAACCCGCCTTCACCCCTTCTCCTATCAGTAGTAGCAGTTCCGCCGGGCTTATATCTAAGCCACACGAGCAGGCTAGGAGCTACATGTATGTAATACTGTGATAACTACAACCTTTACCTTTGTACACACACTACATGTATGTAATACTGTGATAACTACAACCTTTACCTTTGTACACACTACATGTATGTAATACTGTGATAACTACAACATTTACCTTTGTACACACACCACCTGTATGTTATACTGTGATAACTACAACCTTGACCTTTGTACACACACTACATGTATGTTATACTGTGATAACTACAACCTTGACCTTTGTACACACACTACATGTATGTTATACTGTGATAACTACAACCTTGACCTTTGTACACACACTACATGTATGTTATACTGTGATAACTACAACCTTGACCTTTGTACACACACCACCTGTATGTTATACTGTGATAACTACAACATTTACCTTTGTACACACACTACATGTATGTTATACTGTGATAACTACAACCTTGACCTTTGTACACACACTACATGTATGTAATACTGTGATAACTACAACCTTTACCTTTGTACACACACTACATGTATGTTATACTGTGATAACTACAACATTTACCTTTGTACACACACTACATGTATGTTATACTGTGATAACTACAACCTTTACCTTTGTACACACTACATGTATGTAATACTGTGATAACTACAACCTTTACCTTTGTACACACTACATGAATGTAATACTGTGATAACTACAACCTTGACCTTTGTACACACTACATGTATGTTATACTGTGATAACTACAACCTTGACCTTTGTACACATACCACATGTATGTTATACTGTGATAACTACAACCTTGACCTTTGTACACACACTACATGTATGTAATACTGTGATAACTACAACCTTTACCTTTGTACACACACTACATGTATGTTATACTGTGATAACTACAACATTTACCTTTGTACACACACTACATGTATGTTATACTGTGATAACTACAACCTTTACCTTTGTACACACTACATGTATGTAATACTGTGATAACTACAACCTTTACCTTTGTACACACACTACATGTATGTTATACTGTGATAACTACAACCTTTACCTTTGTACACACTACATGTATGTAATACTGTGATAACTACAACCTTTACCTTTGTACACACACTACATGTATGTTATACTGTGATAACTACAACCTTTACCTTTGTACACACACTACATGTATGTTATACTGTGATAACTACAGCATTTACCTTTGTACACACACTACATGTATGTTATACTGTGATGACTACAACCTTTACCTTTGTACACACACTACATGTATGTTATACTGTGATAACTACTACCTTTACCTTTGTACACACACACTACATGTATGTTATACTGTGATAACTACAACCTTTACCTTTGTACACACACCATATGTATGTTATACTGTGATAACTACAACCTTTACCTTTATGTACACACTACATGTATGTTATACTGTGATAACTACAACCTTTACCTTTGTACACACTACATGTATGTTATACTGTGATAACTACAACATTTACCTTTGTACACACTACATGTACATGTATGTTCATCATCATCATCATCATTATAATCATGTCGAGCTTGCTCGGCTATCCATAACACGTTTCTTCCATCCTTCTCTGTCAGACATTGCAGTAGGTAGTTCATCATACTGACAGCCCGTATCATCCATCAGTTGGTCGATGAAGAACTTCCTGGTCTTTGTTTGCCGTGACTGGGTTTCCATAGTAGAACATCCCCCACCAGTTCTTCTTTGCTACACCAGCAGTGTCCCGCAAAGCGCAATCTTTGTTGACGTATTGATTTACGGATTGGTGGGATCTTACCATATAACTCTTTGTTAGTTGGATGTTCTCTCCAGGATTTGTTCAGGGCTGCACGCAGCATTCGTGTGTATGCTCCATCAATCTTCTTCTCCAATGTCGTTGTTAGGGTCCAGGAGCCTGAGCCATATGTAAGAACGGACTCTACTGCTGCTCGGAAGAAGTTCCTTTTCAGGTTGTCTGGTAGATTGGATTTCCAGATTTTGTCCAGTTGATTTAGCGCGCCCCAGGCATTTCCGAGTCTGGTGTTGACGTCTTGTTCTGTGGAGTCAATATAGCTGCCAAGGTATTTAAGTCTTGAACTTGAAAATGTAGGGGGCAAGCGTATCTCCTTGAAGGACTCCAGCAGTGATGTCGAAGAAGTCTGTGTCTCTGTCGGGGGAGTGAACCATAGAGCGAGGTATTCTGATACAGCATCATGATGGCGTCTACTGTTTCCTTGGGTGGTCCATATGCAGTTAGAATCTCCTTCATAAAACCTTGGAAAAGTCTATAAATAAAACAGCTGGGAGGTGTTTGGTTTTTATGCCTTCCAATATGCGTCTGATGGTGAGCATTTGTCCAGATGTCGATCTGTTTCGGCGAAACCCGTTTTGGTTTTTCCTCAGAACTGGATTTATTTCCGGCCTTATCCTATTTAGGAGCATTAGGCTGTAGATCTTTGCAGAAATTGCAATTAATGTGGTTCTGCGGTAGTTCTTTGTGATTCTGAGGTCACCTGTATGTTATACTCTGATAACTACAACCTTTACCTTTGTACACACACCACCTGTATGTTATACTCTGATAACTACAACCTTTACCTTTGTACACACACCACCTGTATGTTATACTGTGATAACTACAACCTTTACCTTTGTACACACACCACCTGTATGTTATACTGTGATAACTACAACCTTTACCTTTGTACACACACCACCTGTATGTTATATTTTGATAACTACAACCTTTACATGTATGCACACACCACCTGTATGTTATATGTTGATAACTACAACCTTTACCTTTGTACACACACCACCTGTATGTTATACTGTGATAACGACAACCTTTACCTTTGTACACACACTACATGTATGTTATACTGTGATAACTACAACCTTTACCTTTGTACACACACCACCTGTATGTTATATTTTGATAACTACAACCTTTACCGTTGTACACACACCACCTGTATGTTTTATGTTGATAACTACAACCTTGACCTTTATACACACACCACCTGTATGTTATATTTTGATAACTACAACCTTTACATGTATGCACACACCACTGTATGTTATATGTTGATAACTACAACCTTGACCTTTATACACACACCACCTGTATGTTATATTTTGATAACTACAACCTTGACCTTTGTACACACACTACCTGCATGTTTTATGTTGATAACTACAACCTTGACCTTTATACACACACCACATGTATATTATATGTTGATAACTATAACCTTGACCTTTATACACACACCACATGTATGTTATATTTTGATAACTACAACCTTGACCTTTATACACACACCACCTGTATGTTATAATGTGATAACTACAACCTTGACCTTTGTAC
>JAPXFY010000018.1:74874005-74891505 GCA_030674185.1 Monoplex corrugatus
AAGAGAGAGAGAGAGAGAGAAAGGGAATGAAGAAAGAGAGACAGAGACAGAGAGAGACGGAGCGGAAGAGAGAAGAGAGGGAGAGAAAAAGAGATAGAGATAGAAAGAGAGAGAGAGAAAGAAAGAGACACCACACGCACACAGAGGAAGAGAAAGAGAGAGACAGAAAAAGAGACAGAGAGAGAAACAAAGAGAAAGAGAGACAAGAGAGAGACAAAGAGAGAGACACACACACACACAGTGTGGGAAAGGGAGAGAGAGCGAGACAGGAGAGACAGAGAAAGACAGAGAGAGAAGAAGAGAGACAGAGAGAGAAAAGAGAGAGAGAAAAGAGAGAGAGACAGAGAGAGAGAAAAGAGAGACAGACAGACAGAAAGAGAGAGAGGATAGAATGAAAGAGAGAGAAGACAGAGAGACAGTAGTGAAAGGGGGGAAGAGAGAGAGACAGGAAGACAGAGAGAGACAGAGACAGAGAGAGACAGACAGAGAGAGAGAAAGAAATGGAGAGACAGAAAAAGAGACAGAGAGAGAGACAGAGACAGAGAGAGAGACAGAGACAGAGAAAGATGCACACACAATGACAAACACAGGATTTTAACCTATCCAGAGCGATTTTTTTTTTTTAATTTAAAAAAAACATGTATTTCTGGATTACACATAATCACGCAAGCACGCAAGCACACACATACACACACACAAACACACACACACGAACACACACACACACACACACACACACACATACACACACACACAAGTATGCAGGGTTGGGGATGGCGGGGGGGGGGGGTGGTCATGATGAGCAAAAATGTTTTGCCGACAAGGATAGTAGTGGAAGCCATTTTTCTGTGTGAGTGACCCTCTCCCTCTCTCCCTCCTCTCTCCTCTCTCTCTCTCTCCCTCTCTCTCTCCTCTCTCTCCCTCTCTCTCTCTCTCTCCATCCCTCTCTCTCTCCTCCCTCTCTCTCTCTCCTCTCTCCTCTCCTCCTCTCTCTCTCTCCCTCCTCTTCTCTCTCTCCCCCTCTCTCTCTCCCTCCCTCTCTCTCTCTCCCTCTCTCTCTCCCTCCCTCTCTCTCTCCCTCCCTCCTCTCTCTCTCTTCTCTCGGCCCTCTCTCTCTCTCTCCCTCTCTCTCTCTCTCCCTCTCTCTCTCTCCCTCTCTCTTCTCTCTCTCTCTCTCTCCCCTCTCTCTCCTCTCTCTCTCTCTCCCTCTCTCTCTCCTCTCTCTCTCTCTCTCCCCTCTCTCTCTCTCTCCCTCTCTCTCTCCCTCTCTCTCTCAGACAGCAGACAGAAGACTGGAAAGCAAGGCTCCGCAATGGCGACCTCACGACATAGTGGGAAAAGTCTGCAGAAGAAGACGAAGAGGAAGAAGAAGAAGAAGAAGAAGAGACGAACGAAGAAGAGACGAAGAAGAAGCAGCAGAAGAAGAAGAAGAAGTAGAAGGAGGAGGAGGAAAAAAAGAGAGAAGAAGAGAGACGAAGAAGACGAGAGAAGACGAAGAAGAGGAAGAAAGAAGAAGAAGAAGAAGAAGAGGAGGAAAGAGAGGAGGAGGAGAGGGAGAAGAAGAAGAACAAGAAAAGACGAAGAGAAGAAGAGAAAAGAAGAGAAAAAGAAGACGAAGAAGAAAAGAAGAGAAAAGAGAAAATGAGGGAAGAGACGAAGAGAACGAGAGCAGAAAAGAAGAAGAGACGAGAACGAGGGAGAAGAAGAAGACGACGACGAGAGAAGACGAAGAAGAAGAAGAAAAAGTAGAACAAGAACAAGAAGACGAATAAGAAGAAGAAAGAAAGAAGGAGAAGAAGAAGCAGGAAAGAAGAAGAGGAAATAATTAATTAACCATACCCCCAACCCACAGCCTTGATTCAATATTAACCCTTTGCCACCTGCACCCTATCTACCAACTGCAAAAACTTAACCTTTGACTCCCTCACCCTATCCACCAGCTCTCAGCATGGTTGACAATAGAAGGAGATGTTGACAGCTGAGGAGTACATGAGGGATGTTAACTATAACCCCAACTCGTTGCCATACATGTGATTCAATATGTACTCTGTCCACACCACAGACTGTACTCCAGGTACCTGTTTGACTATGGAAGAGGGTCGCTGTACGTTAAAGACCCCCGTCTGCACAAAAGTTCCACTACTACGTGGAGGATGGCTTGAGGAAGTACCGGGACTGTTTCCAGCGCTGGTCCCTAAGACATTGCGTCTACAACAGGACCTGTGGGAATCAGTGCATCAGGTAGTGACCACTATCACTGTGATCCAATAACAGGCTAATACAATACTAGTATAATAATACAGACTAGGTAAAACATAGGCTAGGTAGAGCCTATAGGCTGATACAATACCAATATATAATATAGACTAGGTAAAACATAGGCTAGGTAGGGCCTATAGGCTAATACAATACTAGAATAAAATACAGACTAGGCAAAACATAGTGTAGGTAGGGCCTATAGGCTAATACAATACTAGTATAAAAATACAGACTAGGTAAAACATAGGCTAATAGAGCCTATAGGCTTATACAATACTAGTACAAAAATACAAACTAGGTGAAAATAGGCTAGGTAGGGTCTATAGACTGATACAATACTAGTATAAATATGGACTAGTAAAAATAGGTAGTAGGCCTATAGACATACAAACAGTTAAAATATGATAGGTAAACAGTCTAGGTAGAGCCTATAGTGGTGGTGGTGGTGGTGATGTATGATGGTGATGACGACGACGGTGATGAATGATAATGACGGTGATGACGACAACAATGACGACGACGACGGTGATGATGATGATGATGATGATGATGACGACGACGACGACGACCACAACGACGACGTCGTCGACGGTGATGACGATGATGATGACGATAACGACGACGATGTTGATTAGGCCAGTTGTTGATTATCGTTGTTGTAATCATTGTTATTGTCATTTGCTATTCACAGCTACGGATTCAAGAGAGCCTGTATCCAGTGCTGCTTGAGGATTGGCTGAGAGTGGTACCACGTGACCAGTTCCTCTTCATTCGTTTCGATGACTACAGACAAAACATCAGCAGAGAACTCAACAGGGTCTACCGCTTCTGGGGACTTGGTAACACGTGCAGCACACACACACACACACACACACACACACACACACACACACACACACACACACATACGTATACACACACATACGCATACACACAAAATACGCATACACACACATGCACGCATACATGCACACATACACACACACGCACGCACATACACACGCACACACCCACGCACACACATACACACATGCACGCACACGCACACATACACACACACATATATATACACACACATACACACACATGCACGCACGCCGCACACACACACACAATATATACACACACATACACACATACATACACGCACACATACACACACACACACACATACACACACATACACATACACACACACACATACACACACACACACGCACACACATACACACACCACGCACACCACACACACACACACACAAACATATGCTCTAACTCACATATCATTCTCACACACTCAAAAGGACAGACAGACAGACAGGCAGACAGACAGACAGACAGACATGGAGAACGTGTACATTTTTGATGAGGGTATAGCGGAATGAGCAAAATAAGGCTTCTTTACACCCAGACCTCGTCCATGGAGGCTCTACTACAATAACACAAGACACAAATGAAAAACAACAATTCGAAGAAGACAAAAAAATATATCATCATCATCATCAAGTGCCTTGCCGCATGGCGTTGGCGATCATGGCCTTCCATCTGTTTCTATCCCTTGTTGCCGCAAGCACATCTTCACCCTCTTGTCTTCAGCCGCTCTGCAAGTCCGTCCAATATCTTCTTCCTGGGTCTACCTGGTGCTCTCTTTCCCGCCAGCTTTCCTATTGTGACCAGGTGCTCCAATTCCCCTTTCCTCATAAAATAGCCTATAAATGTTGCCTGTCTTTTCCTAATCTTCCTTATCAATGTTCTTCTTGTGTCTGCCTCCATCAAGACTGTCTCGTTTATTTTCTTTGCTGTCCATGGAACTCTCAACATTCTTCTTAGGAACCACACATAAAAATATATATACCTGGTTATTTTATCAGTAGCAATAGTATTAACAAACAAAAATTTAAATATCGCAAGAATTTTGAAAAATAGAACATATACATTACACATTGCAAATTGATATCTTTAGATAAGAGAAGAACCAAATAATCTTTGTTAACTCAAAACTACGCCTAAGAGAGTTTACACTATATATGATAAAAACAATACTGATATCAAGCACACAATCTGATTTAATACAAAATTCAACAGACAGAAACGAGAGAGAGAAACAGAGACAGAGAGAGAGACAAACAGACACACACATAGACACAGAGAGACAAACACATAGACACAGAGGAGAGACAAACAGACACACACAGAGAGAGACACACACATAGACACACAGAGAGACACACATAGACACACAGAGAGACACACACATAGACACACAGAGAGACACACACATAGACACAGAGAGAGACACACACATAGACACACAGAGAGACACACACAAGACACAGAGAGAGACACACACATAGACACAGAGAACACACATAGACACACAGACACACACATAGACACAGAGACACACACATAGACACACAGAAACACACACAGACACACAGAGAGACACACACATAGACACACAGAGAGACACACAAGACACAAGAGACACACACATAGACACACAGAGAGACACACACATAGACACCATAGACACACACATAGACACACAAGAGACACACACATAGACACATAGAGACACACACATAGACACACAGAGAGACACACACATAGACAGAGAGAGAGACACACACATAGACACAGAGAGACACACACATAGACAACACAGAGACACACATAGACACACAGAGACACACACACATAGACACAGAAGAGACACACACACAGACACAGAGAGACACACACACATAGACACAGAGAGACACACACATAGACACAAGAGAGACACACACATAGACACACAGAGAGACACACACATAGACACACAGAGAGACACACACACATAGACACACAGGGACACACACATATGACACAGCAAGACACACACACATGGACACGGGGGACACCTTTGTACATATTGAGAGTCTTATTGACAAACAACTAATGCACCCGACCCATGTGTCACATCATGAGCACAACCCTTGTTGTAACGACTAATCTTCTACCACAGAGATGAGTAAAATCATTTTCTATTCTATCTACAATACATTGTCATTCTGCCATCATCTTTATCCTATCTTCGTTGTATACCATATGTTGTCTGTCGTTCTTCTATCTATCTTCTATCTATCTATCTATCTATCTGTCTATCTATCTGTCTGTCTGTATCTATCTATCTATCTATCTATCTGTATCTGTCTACTATCTGTCTGTCTGTCTATCTATCTATCTATCTATCTATCTGTCTATCTATTATTCTATCTGTCTGTCTGTCTATCTATCTATCTATCTATCTGTCTCTATCTATCTATCTATCTATCTTCTGTCTATTCTATCTATCTGTCTGTCTATCTGTTCTTAGTCTATATCTATCTATCTGTCTGTCTGTCTATCTATCTATCTATCTGTATCTATATCTATCTGTCTATCTATCTATCTATCTGTCTGTCTGTCTGTCTATCTATCTATCTGTTATCTATCTATCTTCTATCTTATCTATCTTGTCTGTCTGTCTATCTATCTATCTATCTGTCTATCTATCTATCTATCTATCTATCTGTCTGTCTATCTATCTATCTATCTGTCTGTCTGTCTATCTATCTATCTATCTGTCTATCTATCTATCTATCTATCTGTCTATCTATCTATCTGTCTGTCTGTCTATCTATCTATCTATCTATCTTTCTTTCTTTCTATTTGTCTGTCTATCTGTCTGTCTATCTGTCTATCTATCTATCTATCTATCTATCTGTCTGTCTGTCTGTCTGTCTATCTATCTACCTGTCTATCTACCTATACATATATATATATATATGCATATACATATCTCTGTGTGTGTGTGTGTGTGTGTGTGTGTGTGTGTGTGTGTGTGTGTGTGTGTGTGTGTGTTTGTGTGTAGATAGATAGATAGACAGACAGACAGCAGATAGATAGATAGATAGATAGATAGATAGATGAATAGATGGATGGATGGATGGATAGACAGATAGACAGACAGACAGACAGATAGATGTACATATATATCATGTCTATGATACATATATATAGATTATGACATATATATATATATATATATCCATCTATCTATCAATCTATATGTCTATATACATACATATATATTATAATTTATATATACATGTATATACATATATATATATATATATATATATATATATATATATTATATACATCCTTTGGAAACGGAGAACCAAACACCCAGCCCTACCTGCACCCCACCCCCACCCCCACCCCCTCGGGCACAAAGTGACGGCACAAACACCCTTCACAACCACATCACAGAAACCTACCCTCAGACAACACTACCCACCACCACCATTCACTCTCTCCATCATCCTCCATCATCCTCCATCATCCTCCATCATCCTCCATCACTCCTCCATCACCTCCATCATCCTCCTCATCCATCTCTCCATCATCCTCCACCATCCTCCATTATCCTCCACCATCCTCCATCATCCTCCATCACCCTCCATCATCCTCCACCATCCTCCACCATCCTCCATAATCCTAAATCCACGAGCCCACCCTCCAACAACAAAACTTAAAGGAAAAACAACACCACAATAACAGCCATAATATATATTCTAATCACCATGTACCTCTTCACTATCCCTCCTACTATTGTCTTTATACTTGTAATTCTGGGGGAAAATCAATAGAGAAAGAGTGTAAGGGGGGGGGGGGAGGGGGCGTTGAGAGATGGAGAGAGACACAGAGAGACACAGAGACACCGAGCGATATAGACAGAGACAGACAAAGACAGAGACAGGTACACACACGCGCGTGCACACACACACCCACACACCCACCCACACACACACACACACACACACACACACACACACAGAGGCACACACACGCACACACACACACACACGCACACACACACACACACACGCACACGCACACACACAGAGGGGGGGAGAGAGACAGACAGACAGACAGAGACGGACAGAGACAGACAGACAGAGACAGACAGCCAGACAGACTGAGAGAATGACAGGCAGCAGACAGACAGACAGACAGACAGACAGAGTGAAATAAACAACAACAACAAACCATTTGAGAAAAAAAAAGAGAAGGAAGCGATGATTTGGAGAGAGACTGGCAGCAGCAATATGCTGATGACAGTGACAACGGTGATGATGATGATGAGGATGAACTGTACAGACAGTGATGATGATGACCATGATGATGCTACGATGATCACAGAGTTAAAACGGCGTATTACCATGGAATAGAAAACGATATAAGCTCTTTCCAAAATATCAAAAGAGGAGTCAGACAAGGTTGTGTTTTGTCACCAGATCTGTTTTCACTTTACAGCGAAAACATCATGAGAAACCTAGAAGAATGCCCTGGATTAAAGGTTGGAGGAAAAATGATAAACAACATCTGATACGCAGATGACACCGTGCTAATTGCAGAAAATGAAAGGGACCTACAAAACCTTGTGAATATGCTAGAAATAGAAAGCAAAGGTAAGGGGTTGGAACTAAGCAGCAAGAAGACTGAAGTCATGGTGATCAGAAAAAACATGAAATCCCCTCATGAAAATAACAGCAAACGGCACAACCTTGACACAGGTTGATAAGTTTAAATACCTGGGAACGATCATTTCACCAGACGGCAGATGCACATCAGAAATAGCCAGCAGAATCGCCGAGCCAATACAGCATTCAAGAAGGTGAAAAGCATTCTTACCAACAAATGCCTATCAATTAACATCAGGAAGAGAGTTCTTGAATGTTAGATCGAACCGATAATGTTATACGGTTGTGAGGTGTGGACAGTCAACAAGCAAGGCCAGAACAAGATTGAGGCAGCCGAGATATGGTTTCTAAGAAGAATGTTGAGAGTTCCATGGACAGCTAAGAAAACAAACGAGACAGTCTTGATGGAGACAGGGAATTGGAGCACCTGGTCACAACAGGAAAGCTGGAGGGAAAGAGAGCACTAGGTAGACCCAGGGAAAAAATATTGGACGGACTTGCAGAGTGGCTGAAGACAAAGAGGGTGGAAGAGGTGCTTGCGGCAACAGAGGATAGAAACAGATGGAAGGCCATGATCACCAACGCCATGTGGCAAGGCACCTGATGATGATTACCGTATCCCTTGACGAGGATAATGATAATGATGACAACTTCAGTGGTGGCAATGATAATAACGACAGTTATTCCATTTATCAGACACAAGTAGATCACTCATAGGGAAGATTAGGAAAAAACAGGCAACATTTATAGGCCATTTTATGAGGAAGGGGGATTGGGAGCACTTGGTCACAACGGGAAAGCTGGAGGGAAAGAGAGCACCAGGTAGACCCAGGGAGAAAATGCTGGACGGACTTGCAGAGTGGCTGGGGGCGAGGGGGGCGGGAGAGGTGCTGGGGGCAAAGAGAGATAGAGACAGATGGAAGTCCATGATCGCCAACGCCATGCGGCAGGGCACCTGATGATGATGATTCCATTTATGATCTGTCACGATGATCTGATGATGATGATGATGGTGATGAGGAGGAGGAGCAGGATACAACTGCAGTAATTTGTTTAATCATCGTTTGTTGTACGTATTGACTGATTTTAAATATTACGACCACGACAAGGAAGACAAGTTCGAGCTCAAAGGCGTCTTTCCAAGGGACGCAAGTACGTTACTATTGAGCCTGTGTATAAACGCTGTTGCCTCCCTTAGATCATGAACGCTACGGTTTTGTGAGAGGGGTGAGAAGAAATGAGTCTTTCATGGCCGACCAGATCACAAAGGCCAGCGCTAAGGTCTGAAGAAAAGGATGAACGAAAATAAAGGAACATAAAAGAAAATGAGGGGAGGGTGAGGGGGGGATGAAATAACCAGGAGCTTAGGACAACAAAAGACAGAAGAAAAAGAAAAAGGAAACAACCTGGTCAAACAAATGAGAGAGAGAGAGAGAGAAAAAATTACGCTCTTCTCTCTCTCTCTCTCTCTCTCTCTCTCTCTCTCTCTCTCTCTCTCTCTCTCTCTCTCTCTCTCTTCTTTCTTTCTGATATGAGACGTTACTGAATCAATTAGATTCGGGTAAACAAAACTGGGTATTATTTCGTTAAGAAAATGTTAACCACACATGGATTTATGAACAAGGATTTATTTCAGAATTTAGGGATAGACTAGTTGATTCGTACAAACAAAACTGGCACGCTCAAATGGAAGAATCTGAGAAATATGATTGGTTCCTTTTCTTTAAAAGTATATTTCACACCGAAAAATATATAAAGGCCGTAACAAATAAATGGCACAGAAGCAATCTTGCTCGTTTTAGACTAAGAGCCCTAGGGCTAGATGCAACAACAAGATGGTTTTACTCAAATTCATCGGCACACTCTATTTGTCCCATGTGTAATGCAGAGGCAGAAGATGAAATGCATTTTTTGTTTGTTTGCAAGTCATATGAAAGTATACGACAAAAATGCATAATCTTTGATGATGACATTTCGAGTCAAAGGGTCATTACCAGAATACTCATGACTGAAGATGAAAAATATCAAAAATCCCTCGCTAAATTTATCGCCCTTGCTTGGGAAAGTCGGAGAAAGAAAACAACACAGCAATAAATTCATTAATGTAAGTTTATCTCCAGTGAAGATATCACTTTATACTGTTCTTATGTTTATTTGCCGGATTTGGGTCTTCCTCTTATTCATATCACTAATTACGTCGGGTGGTCAACTGTTTTTTCAACTTTTTGTTCAACTTTTTAAATTAATGTAAGTTTATCTCCTGTGAAGATATCACTCTATACTGTTTTTATGTTTATTTGCCGGATTTGGGTCTTCCTCTTACTTATATGACTAATTACGTCGGGTGGTCAACTGTTTTTTCAACTTTTTGTTCAACATTTTGTTCAACTTTTTCCGTTCAATTTTTTCTTCATCTTTAGGAAAAAAAATTCAAATGGATGTAATGTCAGCCATGACTATATTTATAAATCTTTGTTTCGAGAAAACGTCGCCGAAAAATTTAATGACTTTGTTTTATGCTCCTTGCCACAAGGACAAAAATGTCAATGGCAATAAACCATTTTCAGTTTCAGTTTCAGTTTCTCTCTTTCTTTCTTTCTTTCTTTCTTTTTTCTCTTTCTTTCTTCTTCTTCTTTTTCTTCCTCTTCTTTTTCTTCTTTTTCCTCCCTTAATCCCTAAATTGAGAGATTGCAAAACAGAGACAACGTTCTGCATCAACTATGAGTATATACATATATATATATATACATATATACAGATACATGACTGACTATAGACAAATGTATATGTCATCATAAACATAATGTTTACTTCTCTCTTCTTCCACAACTGTAAAGTCTAGAGGTGTGTGTGCGCGTGTGCCTTTGTGTGTGTGTGTGTGTGTGTGTGTGTGTGTCCGTCTGTGTGTGTGTGTGTGTGTAGTAATGCACGTGCGTGCGTCTATGTGCGTGCGTCTGTGTGCGTCTGTGTGTGTGTGCGTCTGTGTTTGTGCGTCTGTGTGTGTGTGTGAGTGTATGTGTGTGTGTGTCTGTGTGTGTGCGTCTGTGTGTGTATGCGTCTGTGTGTCTGTGTGTGTGTGTTGTGTGTGTGTGTATGTGGTGTGTGTGTGTGTGTGTGTGTGTGTGTGTGTGATGCATGTGTGTGTGACTATGTGTGTGTAAATGTGTGGTGTGTGTGTGTGTGCGTTGTGTGTGTGTGTGAGTGTATGTGTGTGTGTATGTGTGTGTGTGTAACTATGTGTGTATATGTGTGTGTATGTGTATGTGTGTGTGTGTGTGTGTGTGTGTCAGTGTGTGTGTGTGCATGTGTGTAAATGTATGTATGTGTAACTATGTGTGTGTGCGTGTGTGAGTGTGTGTGTGTGTGTGTGTGTGTGTGTGTGAGTGTATGTGTAAGCGTGTGAGTGTAGTGTGTGTGTGTGCGCGCGCGCACTTATGTGTGTGTGTGTGTGTGTGTGTGTGTTGTGTGTGTGTGTGTGTTGTGTGTGTGTGTGTGTGTGTGTGTGTAATGTACATGTGCGTGTGTGCGCGTAAGCGCGAATGCGCGTGTCTTTACTTCCATATCTTCTATAACATGTACACATCCACATATCCTGAAGGGTTAAACAGTAGTGCAGGTCGCTCAGGGCATTTCACAAAAATCATAGACACAGAGAGACAAACAGACACACACATAGACACAGAGAGACAAACAGACACACACATAGACAGAGACAAACAAACACACACATAGACACAGAGAGACAAACAAACACACACATAGACAAGAGAGACAAACAAACACACACATAGACAGAGAGAGACAAACACACACATAGACACAGAGACAAACAAACACACACTATAGACACAGAGAGACAAACAAACACACACATAGACATAGAGAGACAAACACACACATAGACACAGAGAGACAAACAGACACACATATAGACACAGAGAGACAAACAAACACACACATAGACAAGAGAGACAAACAAACACACACATAGACACACGAGAGACAAACAAACACACACATAGACAAGAGAGACAACAAACACACACATAGACAAGAGAGACAAACAAACACACAATAGACAGAGAGACAAACAAACACACACATAGACACAGAGAGACAAACAAACACACACATAGACACAGAGAGACAAAAACACACACATAGACACAGAGACAAACAACACACAATAGACACAGAGACAAACAAACACACACATAGACACAGGAGACAACAAACACACACATAGACACAGAGAGACAAACAAACACACACATAGACAAGAGAGACAAACAACACACACATAGCACAGAGAGACAAAACAAACACACACATAGACACAGAGACAAAAACACACACACACATAGACACAGAGAGACAAACAAACACACACATAGACACAGAGAGACAAACAACACACACATAGACACAGAGAGACAACAAACACACATAGACAGAGAGACAACAACAACACACACACATAGACACAGAGAGACAAACAAACACACACATAGACAGAGAGACAAACAACACACACTAGACAGAGAGACAAACAAACACACACATAGACACAGAGAGCAACAAACACACACAGCAGCAAAGACACTAGAGAGAGACAAACAACACACACATAGACAGAGAGACAAACAACACAACACAGCACAAACACACACATAGACCAGAGGACAAACAAACACACACATAGACACGAGAGAGACAAACAAACACACACATAGACACAGGAGACAAACAAACCACACATAGACACAGAGAGACAAACAAACACACACATAGACACAGAGAGACAACAACAACACACACATAGACCACAGAGACAGAGACAACAAACACACACATAGACAGAGAGACAAACAACACACACATAGACACAGAGAGACAACCACACAACACACACATAGACACAGAGAGACAAAACACACACACACAAAACAGAAGAGACAAACAAACACACCAAGCACAAGAAAACACACATAGACAAGAGACAAACAAACACACATAGACAAGAGAGACAACAACACACACACATAGACAAGAGAACAAACAAACACACACATAGACAGAGAGACAAACAAACACACACATAGACAAGAAGACAAACAAAACAAACACACACACTAGACACAGAGAGACAAACAAACACACACATAGACACAGAGAGACAAACAAACACACACATAGAACAGAGAGAAACAAAACACACACATAGACAGAGGACAAACAAACACACACATAGACACAGAAGACAAACAAACACACACATAGACAGAGACAAACAAACACACACATAGACAGAGAGACAAACAACACACACATAGACACGAGAGACAAACAAACACACCATAGAAAGAGAGACAAACAAACCACACATAGAAGAGAAAAACAAACACACACATAGACAAGAGGACAAACAACACACATCACAAGAACAAACAGAGACAAACAAACACACAAAGAACACAAGAGACAAACAAACACACACATAGACAGAGAGAAACAAACACACACATAGACACAGAGAGACAAACAAACACAACATAGACACAGAGAACAAACAAACACACACATAGACACAGAGACAAACAAACACACACATAGACAGAGACAAACAAACACACAATAGACACAGAGAGACAAACAGACACACACATAGACACAGAGAGACAAACAAACACACACATAGACACAGAGAGACAAACAAACACACACATAGACAGGAGACAAACAAACACACACATAGAACAGAGAGACAAAAACACACACATAGACAAGAGAGACAAACAACACACATAGACAGAGAGACAAACAAACACACACATAGACACAAGAGAGACAAACAAACACACACATAGACAGAGAGACAAACAAACACACACATAGACAGAGAGACAAACAAACACACACATAGACAAGAGAGACAAACAAACACACACAGACACAGAGAGACAAACAACACACACATAGACACGAGACAAACAACCACACACACATAGACACAGAGAGCAAAACACAACACAAGAGACAAACACAACACATAGACACAGAGAGACAAAAACACACACACACGAACACACATGACAAGAGAGACAAACAAACACACACATAGACAAGAGAGACAACAAAACACACACATAGACACAGAGAGCAAACAACAACAATAGCAGAGACAAACAACACACCATAGACACAGAGAGACAAAAAACACACACATAGACACGAAGACAAACAACACACACTAGACACAGAGAGACAAACAAACACACACATAGACAGAGAGACAAAAAACACACAATAGACACAGAGACAAACAACACACATAGACACAGAGAGACAAACAAACACACACATAGACACAGAGAGACAAACAAACACACACATAGACACAGAGAGACAAACAAACACACACATAGACAAGAGAGACAAACAAACACACACATAGACAGAAGACAAACAGACACACCTAGACAGAGAGACAAACAACCACACATAGACACAGAGAGACAACACAAACAACACACATAGACACAGAGAGACAAACAAACACACACATAGACACAGAGAAACAAACAAACACACACATAGACACAGAGAGACAAACAAACACACACATAGACACAGAGAGACAAACAAACACACACATAGAACAGAGAGACAAACACACACATAACACACAGAGACAAACAACAACACTAGACCGAGAGACAAACAAACACACACATAGACAAGAGAGACAAACAAACACACACATAGACAGAGAGACAAACAACACACACATAGACCAGAGAGCAAACACACACATAACAAACAACCAACATAGACACAGAGAGACAAAAAAACACACACATAGACACAGAGAGACAAACAAACACACACATAGACACAAGAGACAAACAAACACACCATAGACACAGAGAGACAAACAACACACATGACAAGAGACAAACAAACACATAGAACAGAGAGACAACAAACACACACATAGACACAGAGACAAACAAACACACACATAGACAAGAGAGACAAACAAAACACACATAGACACAAGAGACAAACAACACACACATAGACACAAGAGACAAACAACACACACATAGACACAGAGAGACAAACAAACACACATAGACACAAGAGACAAACAAATGACA
This sequence comes from Monoplex corrugatus, assembly GCA_030674185.1. NCBI lineage: Eukaryota > Metazoa > Mollusca > Gastropoda > Littorinimorpha > Ranellidae > Monoplex > Monoplex corrugatus. The sequence goes on from JAPXFY010000018.1 coordinate 74,888,938, forward strand.
GAGAGACAAACACACATAGACAAGAGACAAACAAACACACACATAGACAAGAGAGACAAACAACACACACATACACAGAGAGACAAACAAACACACACATAGACACAGAGAGACAAACAAACCCAAGACACAACAACACACAGAGAGAGAACAAACACACACATAGACAGAGAGACAAAAAACCAAGAACAGCACACACACACATAGACAGAGAGACAAACAACACACACATAGACAAGAGAGACAAACAAACACACACATAGACACAGAGAGACAAACAAACACACATAGACACAGAGACAAACAAACACACACATAGACACAGAGAGACAAACAGACACACACATAGACACAGAGAGACAAACAGACACACGCATAGACAGAGACAATAGACAGAGACAAACGAACACACACATAAACAGAGAAAGACAAACAAACACACACATAAACAGAGAGAGACAAACAGACACACACACACACACACAGACATAGAGACAGACATAGAGACAGAGACACCATGGACACTGACGTTTTGACGTCTTATTGACAACAGCAATGAAAGCCCCTGTACCAAGGGGCACAACCCATTTTGTAACGACAATGCATGTTGCACAGTAGTGCAGGTCGCTCAGAGCATTTCACAAAAATCATAAACTGCCTTTGCAGATCCACTGGACGACGAAAAGACAGAAGCTATCGTGAGCCGCAAGATCAACAACAAAGGCCGGTTGGTTCAGAGTGCAGGACCCATGTTGCCACAGACAGAGCAGATGCTGCAAGAGTTTTACCAGCCCTTTATTCGACGTTTTGCCGCCATGATGAAGGACGACAACTATTTATGGAAGGACCTGAAATCGTCCCGTAGACAGAATCAGAGTTCGGAAGGTCATAGCAGAAAATAGTGCTGTTTAGGTCAAACAAAAGTATGACTGCTGGATCTTAAGGGTAAAACACAAAACATTAAAAAAAAAAGTGTCTTGTTTGTAAAAAGATCCTTTGGAGTATAAAAACACGACGTTTCGAGCCCAGGCCCTTTGTCAAGTGAAAGAGAAGTGGAAAAACTTTTTTTTCTAGCACTACAGTCTACCTTTGAATTGTTTTCAGTTCTGCTCTGTCACTTTAAGTTTTGTTTTAACTGCATAATTTCTCTATTGTCTATCCTGAGTAACACTCACTCACTCTGTCCCCACTCTCCCCTTGAACTGTTTTCAGTACTGCTCTATCATTTTTATTTTCCACGTCATTTTTATTTTCCACGTCATTTTTATTTTCCACGCCATTTTTATTTTCCACGTCATTTTCATTTTCCACGTCATTTTTATTTTCCTCGCCATTTTCATTTTCCACTTCTCTTTCACAAAGGGCCTAGGCTCGAAACGTCGAGTTTTTATACTCCAAAGGATCTTTTACAAACAAGGTACTTTTAATGTTATAGTGCTGTTTAGTTTTTGTGTGTAGCTGTGTTTGTGAGTCGTCCGCATACAAACGTGTGTGTGTATATCTACTAAGAGTGCTGGTACGAAAAAGATGGTACTTGCAATATAGTCAAAGACATTGTAAAAAATAGACCGCTGCTGTGGTCACGTGACCCGTGTCGATCTGCTCGATTCGTCGGCCATATCTGTTAAGGCAAACATGATAAGGAACATGGTATTTACGTATGAGTGACTCGCCCAAAGTATGTTGGTTATGAATCTATTGCCATGGTTATGAATCTATTGCCATATGAATTATTCTTAAATCAGTTTAAAGTGTACCCTGGTTTTAGCTGAGAATTATATGCAGTCGTAGTCTACATATGACTGTACAATGTTTGCTGTCTGAGATGTTTTATTTCCAAAATCCACTATGCATTTCTGAACACATTACAGTGCTGCTCGCTCCTTCTGTCTATCTGTCTACCTCTGTCTCTCTCTGTCAGTCTCTGTCTCTCTCTCACCTCTCTTTCTGTCTCTCTCTCTGTCTCTCTCTCTCTGTCTCTCTTTCTATCTCTCTCTTTCTCTCTCTCTCTCTCTCTCTCTCTCTCTTTCTCTCTGTCTCTCTGTCTCTGTCTCTGTCTGTCTGTGCGGGCCTCGATAGCTCAGTTGGTTTGAGCATCGGATTCACATGCTAATGGTTGTGGGTTCGAATCCCGGGGTGCGCTATATTAAAACTGGCCATCTCACTGCCCCATCTTAACATCATTGTTGTTCTGGTGGTGTCAGTATAGGATTAGATAAGTCCCCCTTCACCCAATTCCCTGGGATGGTTATCCCCGTCGGCCATATCACCTGAGGTGGGTGTCGACGTAAAAACTGAACCAAATAAATCAATCAATCAAATCAATCTCTGTCTGTCTGTCTGTCTGTCTGTCTGTCTCTCTCTCTCTCTCTCTCTCTCTCTCTCTCTCTCTCTCTCTCTCTCTCTCTCAAAATGGCAGGGAAGATGAAGCGCATTTCTCTTTTTGAATGTGTTCGTTCCAAGAAGGAAATAATTTCTCAGTACTCTTACCCAGCAGTTCTAATTGAACATAGCCTTTTCCTTATTGAGTGAAGATGAAAAGTATTCTTCTTCTTCGTCTAGCAAAAT
>JAPXFY010000018.1:74899005-74904005 GCA_030674185.1 Monoplex corrugatus
TCAACATTCTTCTTAGAAACCACATCTCGGCTGCCTCAATCTTTTTGTTCTGGCTTTGCTTGTTGACATTCGCCTGCCAGTAACTAAACTCGAGGTTAGAGGCCTCGACTTTTCTCCTCAGTATGACCAGAAAATCGAACTGAATGTCTAGTTCTTCGGAAGGGGACGAAAAATGAGTCGGACCCGTGTGCCTTCTGACTACGCACGCTAAAGATCCCATGGCAGTTGAAAATCGTGAAAAGCAGGGCATTGCCAGGCTGCCTTGGTATAAAACATTGAAGAGACAGACTGATTTCCCAGGTCCCACCCCTTGAAAATCAATTAGACTTCTGGCTTTTCTGAAGTCTTGGTTAAAAAAAAAAGTGAATATTAGCATGAACATTTGAAGCGAGGGAGAGGGGATGGGCGCCGCCCTCGTGGTGCTGGCCCCAGGAAAAGTTGAGGTCTCTGCCACCTCACTTCCCTACGACCTCAGGGTTATGGAACTATCTAGGTAGGACCTCAAGACCTGGCCAGCTCACGGGTTTATGTGCAGGCTTAAGGCTTGTGCCGTGATCATTCATGATCTCCTCCATCACATGGCACCTGTGACGTTAGTGCATATGGAATTCATTCCGAGCGGGGAGACGTCATCTTGAGAAACTGAAACTGAAACTGAAACTGAATACAAATATGTAAACATAGTTAAGCAGACGACAGTCTTTGCAATAGATATTGATGTTGCTCATTGTTGACATCACTACTGTTGGAAATGACATCCAATATCTTGATGTTTATGTGGAAATAACAGACAGAGTGAGAGTGGAAGAACAAGAGAGAGAGGGGAGAGACAGACACAGAGAGAGACCAACAGAGAGAGAGGGGAGAGACAGACAGAGAGAGAGAGACCAAAGAGAGAGAGGGGAGAGACAGACAGAGAGAGAGACTAACAGAGAGAGAGGGGAGAGACAGACAGAGAGAGAGACCAACAGAGAGAGAGGGAGAAGAGACAGACAGAGAGAGAGAGAGACCAAACAGAAGAGAGAGAGGGTAGAGACAGACAGACAGAAGAGAGACCAACAGAGGAGACGAGAGAGGGGAGCGGCAAAAGAGCAGAAAAGACAAGAGAGAGGTCGACAAGGAGAGAGAAAGGAGACAGAGACAGAGAGACAGAGAGAAGAGAGACAGAGCACAGAGAGGTGACAGAGACAGAGAAGAAAGAGAGAGGCAACAGAGAGAGGAGAGACAGACAGACAGACAGGGATAGAATAGACACAGAGAGACATAGACTGATGACAGACAGAAGAGACAGAGAGTGACAGAGAGAGAAAGAGAAAGAGAGGATCGGAGGAGAGAGAGAGAAGACGCAGAGAGAGAGAGAGAGAGAGAGGCAGACAGAGAGAAAAGAGAAGAGAGAGAGGAGAGAGAACAACAGACGACAGAGACAGCAGGTAGAAGGCAGACAGAGAGAGGACAGAGAGAGAGAAAAAGAAGAGCAGACAGAGGAGAGAGAGAGAGAAAGAGAGAGAGAGAGAGTCAAATAGGCAGAGACGAGAGGGGAGACAGACAGAGAGAGAGAACGACAGAGGAAGACGAGACGAGACAGAGGACAATGATACTTTTCAGACAAGTAAGGAAAAGATTTCAAGTCGTGCATTTACAGCAGAAAGCAGCAGACGAAGAAAGAGACGTAAATCAATAACATTGCGGTACGATAAGGAAATAATCAGTAATAGAATAAGCAGACAGAGAGAGGAGGGGAGGGTGACGAGAAAGGGGAGGGAGAGCAGAGAAGGAGACGAGGAAGAGAGAAGGGAGAGAATGAGAAGGACGAGAGAGAGAGGAAGAGACAGAAAGAGAAAGGAGAGAGACAGAGAGAGGAGAGAGACAGAGACCAGAGACAGAGAGAGAGCAGAGAGAGACGGGAGAAGACAGAAGAACAGGAGAGGGAGAGAGACAGAGACACAGAGAGAGATGGAGAGAGACAGAGAACAGAGAGATGGAGAATGAGACGAGACACAGAGAGATGGAAGAGAGACAGAGACACAGAGTGAAGTGGAGAGAGAGAAAAGAAGAGAGAGGACAGAGAGAGAGAGAGAGAGAAGAGACACAGAGAGAGATGGAGAGAGACAGAGACAAGAGAGAGAGGAGACAGACAGAGAGACAGAAAGAGAGGAGAGAGACAGAGAACAGAGGAGAGATGGAGAGAGACAGAGACACAAGACGAGATGAGGAAGAGGGAGACAGAGACACAGAGAGATGGAGGACAGAGAGACGAGAGAGACAGAGAACAGAGAGGGAGAGAGAGACAGAGACAGAGAGATGGAGAAGAGAGAGAGAGAAGAGAAGAGAGGAGAGAGACAGAGGACACAGAGAGAGATGAGAGAGACAGAGACACGATAGAGAGAAGGAGACAGAGAATGAACTCAGAAGAAGGAAGAGAGAGAGCCAAGTGATGAGGATGGAGGATGAGACAGAGCACAGAGATGTAGAAGAGATGAGACGAGAAGAGAGAGAAGAGACAAGAGAGTGAGAGAGAATGAGAGAACAGAGACACGATAGAGAGAGGACAGAGAGAGAGACAAGAGAGGAGAGGAGAGAGACAGAGACACAGAGAGAGGAGAGAGGAGAGACAGAGAGAACAGGAGACAGAGATGGAGAGAGACAGAGACACGAGGAGAGATGGAGAGAGACAGGACACAGAGTGAGATGGAGAGAGGACAGAAGACAGAGAGAGATGGAGAGGAGACAGAGACACAGAGTGAGGAGACATGAGAGAGAGAGGACAGAGACACAGAGGAGAGATGGAGAGACAGAGACACAGAGAGATGGAGGAGACAGAGACACAAGGAGAGATGGAGGAGAGACAGAGACACAGAGTGAGATGGAGAGAGACGAGAAAGACAGAGAGAGATGGAGAGAGACAGAGACACAGAGTGAGAATGGAGAGGAGAAGAGACAGAGACAAGAGTAGAAGGCAGAGAGGTGGAGAGGACAGAGACACAGAGAGAGATGGAGAGAGAGGGAGAGAGCAGAGACACACAGAGAGAGATGGAGAGAGAGACAGAGACACAGAGAGATGTGGAGAGAGACAGAGACACAGAGGAGATGGAGAGAGACAGAGACACAGGAGAGATGGAGAGAGACAGAAAGAGAGAGATGGAGAGAGACAGAGAACAGAGAGATGGAGAGAGACAGAGACACAGAGAGAGATGGAGAGAGACAGAGACACAGAGGAGATGGAGAGAGGACAGAGACACAAGAGAGATGGAGAGAGACAGAGACAGAGAGAGATGGGAGAGACAGGAGAACAGAGGAGATGGAGAGGGACAGAGCCAGAGGATGGAGAGAGACAGAGACAGAGAGAGATGGAGAGAGACAGAGACAGAGGAGAGAGAGGAGGAGAGACAGAGACACAGAGAGAGATGGAGAGGACAGAGACCATAGGAGAGATGGGAGAGAGGACAGAGACAAGAGTGAGAGATGGAGAGAGAGACAGAGACACAGAGGAGAGGATGAGTGAGGAGACAGAGACAACAGAGAGATGGAGAGAGGAGACAGACACGAGAGAGATGGATGAGAGACAGAGACACAGAGAGAGAGAGAAGACACAGAGTGAGATGGAGAGACAGAGACACAGAGGAGATGGAGAGAGACAGAGACACAGAGTGAGATGGGAGAGACAGAGACACAGAGGAGAGTGGAGAGAGACAGAGACACAGAGTGAGATGGAGAGAGACAGAGACACAGAGACAGATGGAGAGAGACAGAGACACAGAGTAGAGATGGAGGAGAGACAGAGACACAGAGAGAGATGGAGAGAGACAGAGACACAGAGAGAGATGGAGAGAGACAGAGACACAGAGAGAGATGGAGAGAGACAGAGACACAGAGAGATGGAGAGAGACAGAGACACAGAGAGAGATGGAGAGAGACAGAGACACAGAGTGAGATGGGGAGAGACAGAGACACAGAGTGAGATGGAGAGAGTTAGAGACACACAGAGAGATGGAGAGAGACAGAGACACAGAGTGAGATGGAGAGAGACAGAGACACACAGAGTGAGATGGAGAGAGACAGAGACACAGAGTGAGATGGAGAGAGACAGAGACACAGAGACAGATGGAGAGAGACAGAGACACACAGAGAGAGATGGAGAGAGACAGAGACACAGAGTGAGATGGAGAGAGACACAGACACAGAGAGAGATAGAGAGAGACAGAGACACACAGAGAGAGATAGAGAGAGACAGAGACACACACAGAGAGATAGAGAGAGACAGAGACACAGAGAGAGATAGAGAGGGAACGAGGGAGAGGGACCTTAACGAAGTCAAATACGTGATATCGCATTCATGATAACTAATCAAGATTTTTTAGTTCGGATACAAGTATGCCAATGGTAGGCCTTGGGGTGTGAAAGACAGAGGGAGGGAGGGAGGGAGACAGACAAGCAGGAATTAAAAGTTTGGGGGGGGGGGGCGGAAGGCGGAGGTAAAACAGGAACGTGATTTCACATTCATGTCATGCATGAAACGTCTGTTAAGTTTGACGGCGACCTGATCAACGGAATGTCGACATAGTGTGAAAAACGGTAAGAAAGGGACGGAGACACACACACACACACACACACACACACACACCACACACACACACTCACACCCCACACGCACGCACACATACACACACACACACACGCACGCACGCACGCACACACACACACACACACACACACACACACACATACACTTTGACACTTTGACTGCTATACAGCACTGGAGAGATTGGCTCAATTCCCAGGTTCCTACCCTTGAAGCCCAATTAGCCTTTCTGAAATCTTGTTTAAAAAAAAAAGCAGATGGCGCTGGACCGTGGCGACGCGCTCTCATTGGGGACAGCAGCCTGAGTTTCATATGGTGAATGCATTGTTTTGTGTTGCCCTGTCTTAGGGCAATTAAGAACTCAGTACATGTATATTCCGTTAAAGAGAGGGGAGAGAGAGAGAGAGAGAGAGAGAAGGAG
>JAPXFY010000018.1:74931505-74941505 GCA_030674185.1 Monoplex corrugatus
GGGTACTGGGTGGAGAGTTTTCTAACAACACCTGGTGGGTACTGGATGGACAGTTTTCTATCAACACCTGGTGGTACTGGATGGACAGTTTTCCATCAGCATCTGGTGGGTACTGGATGGACAGTTTTCTATCAACACCTGGTGGGTACTGGGTGGAGAGTTTTCTATCAACACCTGGTGGGTACTGGATAAAGAGTTTTCTATCAACACCTGGTGGGTACTGGGTGGAGAGTTTTCTATCAACACCTGGTGGGTACCAGATGGAGAGTTTTCTAACAACACCTGGTGGGTACTGGGTGGAGAGTTTTCTATCAACACCTGGTGGGTACTGGATGGACAGTTTTCCATCAGCATCTGGCGGGTACTGGATGGACAGTTTTCTATCAACACCTGGTGGGTACTGGATGGAGAGTTTTCTATCAACACCTGGTGGGTACTGGATGGACAGTTTTCTATCAACACCAGGTGGGTACTGGGTGGAGAGTTTTCTATCAACACCTGGTGGGTACTGGGTGGAGAGTTTTCTATCAACACCTGGTGGGTACTGGGTGGAGAGTTTTCTATCAACACCTGGTGGGTACCAGATGGAGAGTTTTCTAACAACACCTGGTGGGTACTGGGTGGAGAGTTTTCTATCAACACCTGGTGGGTACTGGATGGACAGTTTTCTATCAACACCTGGTGGGTACTGGATGGACAGTTTTCTATCAACACCTGGTGGGTACTGGATGGACAGTTTTCTATCAACACCTGGTGGGTACTGGATGGAGAGTTTTCTATCAACACCTGGTGGGTACTGGATAAAGTTTTCTAACAACACCTGGTGGGTACTGGATAAAGTTTTCTAACAACACCTGGTGGGTACTGGATGGAGAGTTTTCTATCAACACCTGGTGGGTACTGGATGGATAGTTTTCTATCAAAACCTGGTGGGTACTGGATGGATAGTTTTCTATCAATACCTGGTGGGTACTGGATGGAGAGTTTTCTATCAACACCTGGTGGGTACTGGATAAAGTTTTCTAACAACACCTGGTGGGTACTGGATGGAGAGTTTTCTATCAACACCTGGTGGGTACTGGATGGATAGTTTTCTATCAACACCTGGTGGGTACTGGATGGACAGTTTTCTATCAACACCTGGTGGGTACTGGATGGACAGTTTTCTATCAGCACCTGGTGGGTACTGAATGGAGAGTTTTCTAACAACACCTGGTGGGTACTGGGTGGAGAGTTTTCTATCAGCACCTGGTGGGTACCAGATGGACAGTTTTCTATCAACACCTGGTGGGTACTGGGTGGACAGTTTTCTATCAACACCTGGTGGGTACTGGATGGAGAGTTTTCTATCAACACCTGATTGGTACTGGATGGAGAGTTTTCTATCAACACCTGGTGGGTACTGGGTGGAGAGTTTTCTATCAACACCTGGTGGGTACTGGATGGACAGTTTTCTATCAACACCTGGTGGTACTGGATGGACAGTTTTCCATCAGCATCTGGTGGGTACTGGATGGACAGTTTTCTATCAACACCTGGTGGGTACTGGGTGGAGAGTTTTCTATCAACACCTGGTGGATACTGGATGGAGAGTTTTCTATCAACACCTGGTGGGTACTGGGTGGAGAGTTTTCTATCAACACCTGGTGGGTACTGGATGGAGAGTTTTCTAACAACACCTGGTGGGTACTGGGTGGAGAGTTTTCTATCAACACCTGGTGGGTACTGGATGGACAGTTTTCCATCAGCATCTGGCGGGTACTGGATGGACAGTTTTCTATCAACACCTGTGGGTACTGGATGGAGAGTTTTCTATCAACACCTGGTGGGTACTGGATGGACAGTTTTCTATCAACACCTGGTGGGTACTGGGTGGAGAGTTTTCTATCAACACCTGATGGGTACTGGATAAAGAGTTTTCTATCAACACCTGGTGGGTACTGGGTGGAGAGTTTTCTATCAACACCTGGTGGGTACCAGATGGAGAGTTTTCTAACAACACCTGGTGGGTACTGGGTGGAGAGTTTTCTATCAACACCTGGTGGGTACTGGATGGACAGTTTTCTATCAACACCTGGTGGGTACTGGATGGACAGTTTTCTATCAACACCTGGTGGGTACTGGATGGACAGTTTTCTATCAACACCTGGTGGGTACTGGATGGAGAGTTTTCTATCAACACCTGGTGGGTACTGGATAAAGTTTTCTAACAACACCTGGTGGGTACTGGATAAAGTTTTCTAACAACACCTGGTGGGTACTGGATGGAGAGTTTTCTATCAACACCTGGTGGGTACTGGATGGATAGTTTTCTATCAACACCTGGTGGGTACTGGATGGACAGTTTTCTATCAACACCTGGTGGGTACTGGATGGACAGTTTTCTATCAACACCTGGTGGGTACTGGATGGAGAGTTTTCTATCAACACCTGGTGGGTACTGGATAAAGTTTTCTAACAACACCTGGTGGGTACTGGATAAAGTTTTCTAACAACACCTGGTGGGTACTGGATGGAGAGTTTTCTATCAACACCTGGTGGGTACTGGATGGACAGTTTTCTATCAACACCTGGTGGGTACTGGATGGATAGTTTTCTATCAAAACCTGGTGGGTACTGGATGGATAGTTTTCTATCAATACCTGGTGGGTACTGGATGGAGAGTTTTCTATCAACACCTGGTGGGTACTGGATGGAGAGTTTTCTATCAACACCTGGTGGGTACTGGATGGACAGTTTTCTATCAACACCTGGTGGGTACTGGATGGACAGTTTTCTATCAGCACCTGGTGGGTACTGAATGGAGAGTTTTCTATCAGCACCTGGTGGGTACTGGATGGACAGTTTTCTATCAACACCTGGTGGGTACTGGATGGAGAGTTTTCTATCAGCACCTGGTGGGTACTGGATGGAGAGTTTTCTAACAACACCTGGTGGGTACTGCATGGAGAGTTTTCTAACAACACCTGGTGGGTACTGCTAGGAGAGTTTTCTATCAACACCTGTGTGGTACTGGATGGAGAGTTTTCTATCAACACCTGGTGGGTACTGGATGGAGAGTTTTCTAACAACACCTGGTGGGTACTGCATGGAGAGTTTTCTATCAACACCTGATGGGTACTGGATGGAGAGTTTTCTATCAGCACCTGGTGGGTACTGGATGGACAGTTTTCTATCAACACCTGGTGGGTACTGGGTGGAGAGTTTTCTATCAACACCTGGTGGGTACTGGATGGACAGTTTTCTATCAACACCTGGTGGGTACTGGATGGAGAGTTTTCTATCAACACCTGGTGGGTACTGGATAAAGTTTTCTAACAACACCTGGTGGGTACTGGATGGAGAGTTTTCTATCAACACCTGGTGGGTACTGGATGGATAGTTTTCTATCAACACCTGGTGGGTACTGGATGGACAGTTTTCTATCAACACCTGGTGGGTACTGGATGGACAGTTTTCTATCAGCACCTGGTGGGTACTGAATGGAGAGTTTTCTAACAACACCTGGTGGGTACTGGGTGGAGAGTTTTCTATCAGCACCTGGTGGGTACCAGATGGACAGTTTTCTATCAACACCTGGTGGGTACTGGGTGGACAGTTTTCTATCAACACCTGGTGGGTACTGGATGGAGAGTTTTCTATCAACACCTGATTGGTACTGGATGGAGAGTTTTCTATCAACACCTGGTGGGTACTGGGTGGAGAGTTTTCTATCAACACCTGGTGGGTACTGGATGGACAGTTTTCTATCAACACCTGGTGGTACTGGATGGACAGTTTTCCATCAGCATCTGGTGGGTACTGGATGGACAGTTTTCTATCAACACCTGGTGGGTACTGGGTGGAGAGTTTTCTATCAACACCTGGTGGATACTGGATGGAGAGTTTTCTATCAACACCTGGTGGGTACTGGGTGGAGAGTTTTCTATCAACACCTGGTGGGTACTGGATGGAGAGTTTTCTAACAACACCTGGTGGGTACTGGGTGGAGAGTTTTCTATCAACACCTGGTGGGTACTGGATGGACAGTTTTCCATCAGCATCTGGCGGGTACTGGATGGACAGTTTTCTATCAACACCTGGTGGTACTGGATGGACAGTTTTCCATCAGCATCTGGTGGGTACTGGATGGACAGTTTTCTATCAACACCTGGTGGGTACTGGGTGGAGAGTTTTCTATCAACACCTGGTGGATACTGGATGGAGAGTTTTCTATCAACACCTGGTGGGTACTGGGTGGAAGTTTTCTATCAACACCTGGTGGGTACTGGATGGAGAGTTTTCTAACAACACCTGGTGGGTACTGGGTGGAGAGTTTTCTATCAACACCTGGTGGGTACTGGATGGACAGTTTTCCATCAGCATCTGGCGGGTACTGGATGGACAGTTTTCTATCAACACCTGTGGGTACTGGATGGAGAGTTTTCTATCAACACCTGGTGGGTACTGGATGGACAGTTTTCTATCAACACCTGGTGGGTACTGGGTGGAGAGTTTTCTATCAACACCTGATGGGTACTGGATAAAGAGTTTTCTATCAACACCTGGTGGGTACTGGGTGGAGAGTTTTCTATCAACACCTGGTGGGTACCAGATGGAGAGTTTTCTAACAACACCTGGTGGGTACTGGGTGGAGAGTTTTCTATCAACACCTGGTGGGTACTGGATGGACAGTTTTCTATCAACACCTGGTGGGTACTGGATGGACAGTTTTCTATCAACACCTGGTGGGTACTGGATGGACAGTTTTCTATCAACACCGGGTGGGTACTGGATGGAGAGTTTTCTATCAACACCTGGTGGGTACTGGATAAAGTTTTCTAACAACACCTGGTGGGTACTGGATAAAGTTTTCTAACAACACCTGGTGGGTACTGGATGGAGAGTTTTCTATCAACACCTGGTGGGTACTGGATGGATAGTTTTCTATCAACACCTGGTGGGTACTGGATGGACAGTTTTCTATCAACACCTGGTGGGTACTGGATGGACAGTTTTCTATCAACACCTGGTGGGTACTGGATGGAGAGTTTTCTATCAACACCTGGTGGGTACTGGATAAAGTTTTCTAACAACACCTGGTGGGTACTGGATAAAGTTTTCTAACAACACCTGGTGGGTACTGGATGGAGAGTTTTCTATCAACACCTGGTGGGTACTGGATGGATAGTTTTCTATCAAAACCTGGTGGGTACTGGATGGATAGTTTTCTATCAATACCTGGTGGGTACTGGATGGAGAGTTTTCTATCAACACCTGGTGGGTACTGGATGGAGAGTTTTCTATCAACACCTGGTGGGTACTGGATGGACAGTTTTCTATCAACACCTGGTGGGTACTGGATGGACAGTTTTCTATCAGCACCTGGTGGGTACTGAATGGAGAGTTTTCTATCAGCACCTGGTGGGTACTGGATGGACAGTTTTCTATCAACACCTGGTGGGTACTGGATGGAGAGTTTTCTATCAGCACCTGGTGGGTACTGGATGGAGAGTTTTCTAACAACACCTGGTGGGTACTGCATGGAGAGTTTTCTAACAACACCTGGTGGGTACTGCTAGGAGAGTTTTCTATCAACACCTGGTGGGTACTGGATGGAGAGTTTTCTATCAACACCTGGTGGGTACTGGATGGAGAGTTTTCTAACAACACCTGGTGGGTACTGCATGGAGAGTTTTCTATCAACACCTGATGGGTACTGGATGGAGAGTTTTCTATCAGCACCTGGTGGGTACTGGATGGACAGTTTTCTATCAACACCTGGTGGGTACTGGGTGGAGAGTTTTCTATCAACACCTGGTGGGTACTGGATGGACAGTTTTCTATCAACACCTGGTGGGTACTGGATGGAGAGTTTTCTATCAACACTGGTGGGTACTGGATGGACAGTTTTCTATCAACACTGGTGGGTACTGGATGGACAGTTTTCTATCAACACCTGGTGGGTACTGGATGGAGAGTTTTCTATCAACACCTGATGGGTACTGGATAAAGAGTTTTCTATCAACACCTGGTGGGTACTGGATGGAGAGTTTTCTATCAACACCTGGTGGGTACTGGATGGACAGTTTTCTATCAACACCTGGTGGGTACTGGATGGACAGTTTTCTATCAACACCTGGTGGGTACTGGATGGAGAGTTTTCTATCAACACCTGATGGGTACTGGATGGACAGTTTTCTATCAACACTGGTGGGGACTGGATGGAGAGTATTCCATGAACACCTGGTGGGTACTGGATGAAGTTTTCTATCAACACTGGTGGGTACTGGATGGACAGTTTTCTATCAACACCTGGTGGGTACTGGATGGACAGTTTTCTATCAACACCTGGTGGGTACTGGATGGAGAGTTTTCTATCAACACCTGATGGGTACTGGATGGAGAGTATTCCATGAACACCTGGTGGGTACTGGATGAAGTTTTCTATCAACACTGGTGGGTACTGGATGGAGAGTTTTCTATCAACACCTGATGGGTACTGGATGGAGAGTTTTCTATCAACACCTGATGGGTACTGGATGGAGAGTATTCCATGAACACCTGATGGGTACTGGATGAAGTTTTCTATCAACACCTGATGGGTACTGGATGGAGAGTATCCCATCAAGACCTGGTTGGTACTGGAGGGAGAATTTTCTATCAACACCTGGTCGGTACTGGATGGAGAGTTTTCTATCAACACCTGGTGGGTACTGGATGGAGAGTTAGTGGGTCCCAGGTCAGCGATCGTGCATAGACCTGCTGGTGCATTAACCCTTTGTGTGTATACGCACGCCGAACATCACATACACACGTTAAAGATCCTGTAAACTCGAATCAATGCTCGATGGCTTTTGGAAATGAAAAAGTAAAATGCACGCTACCATTCCCCCCTTTCCCATTTCAATACCTCCAAGCTGCTAGTGCACAAGGTTTTGGTCGCCTTAAATACTCTGCCAGATAGTTGCTGGTATGTTTTGGTGTAAGCGCATATGGAAGTGTTCGAGTGAGATGAATCCCTCTCGAACCAAGCTCTAAAACAGACAAAGGAACAGTCTCATATAAGATATATGTACAGGCCTGCAGGTAGACAGACAGACAGACAGACAGCAGACAGGCAGACAGACAGGCAGGCAGACAGACATACAGCAAACAGGCAGACAGATAGGCAGACAGACAGCAGACAGGCAAACAGACATACAGACAGACAGCAGACAGGCAGACAGGCAAACAGACATACAGACAGACAGCAGACAGGCAGACAGACAGGCAGACAGACAGGCAGACAGACAGACATACACAGAGACAGCAGACAGGCAGACAGATAGACAGGCAGACAGACAGCAGACAAGCAGACAGACAAACAGGCAGGCAGACAGACAGGCAGCAGGCAGACAGACAGACAGGCAGGCAGACTCGTAGCTTCAATGTTGCTCAGCGTGGCAGGAATGCCAGAGATATTTAACATCTGCCGACACAGGCACAGGGGGGGAACACACAGTCTTCTTTGATTGTGCGTGGCATAGAAATGACGACACGAGAGCGTGAAGCTTGCTGTGCTGTTGTGATGATGTGCTGCTGAATACCGTACGTAACATGGTAACGGACACATCGTCCTTGTCTGGTGAAGTTTAGCTAGGAATGTGTACACCCCCCCGTCCCCCCCCCCCGTCCCCTTCAATACTGTACGTCACATGGTAACGGACACATCGTCCTTGTCTGGTGAAGTTTAGCTAGGAATGTGTACACCCCCCGTTCCCCCCCCCCCGTCCCCTTCAATACTGTACGTCACATGGTAACGGACACATCGTCCTTGTCTGGTGAAGTTTAGCTAGGAATGTGTACACCCCCCCCCCCCCCCCGTCCCCTTCAATACCGTACGTCACATGGTAACGGACACATCGTCCTTGTCTGGTGAAGTTTAGCTAGGAATGTGTACACCCCCCCCCCCCCCCGTCCCCTTCAATACCGTACGTCACATGGTAACGGACACATCGTCCTTGTCTGGTGAAGTTTAGCTAGGAATGTGTACACCCCCCCGTCCCGTCCCCTTCACATGGATAATGACGATGAGAGCACAGATAGTGAAGTAGTAGTATTAGTAGTGTGTGTATGTTGTTTGTTATTGTTGTTGTTGTTATTGTGTGTGTTTTATGTTTTGTTGTGTATTGTTGTTGTTGTTGTTTTGTTGGTTATTGTTGTTGTTGTGTTATGTTGTTGTTGTTGTTGTTGTGTGTTGTTGTTGTTGTTTGTTGTTGTTGTGTGTTTTGTGTTGTTATTTGTTTTGTTGTTGTTGTTATTGTTGTTATTGTTGTTGTTTTGTTGTTGTTGTTGTTGTTGTTGTTGTTATTGTTGTTGTGTTTGTTATTGTTGTTGTTGTTATTGTTGTTGTTAGTTGTTGTTGTTGTTGTTGTTGTTGTTGTTGTTGTTGTTATTATTATTTATTGTTGTTGTTATTGTTTGTTGTTGTTGTTGTTATTGTCTGTTGTTGTTGTTGCTGTTGTTGTTGTTGTTTGTTATTGTTGTTGTTGTTGTTGTTGTTTGTTGTTTGTTGTTGTGTTGTTGCTGTTGCTGTTGTTGTTGTTGTTATTGTTGTTGTTGTTGTTATTGTTGTTATTGTTGTTATTGTTGTTGTTGCTGGTTGTTGCTGTTGTTGTTGTTGCTGTTGTTGCTGCTGTTGTTGTTGCTGTTGTTATTGTTGTTGTTTTTGTTATTGTTGTTGTTGTTGTTGTTTGTTGTTTGTTGTTATTGTTGTTGTTGTTGTTGTTGTTGTTGTTATTGTTGTTGTTGTTGCTGTTGTTGTTGTTGTTGTTGTTGTTGTTGTTGTTGTTGTTGTTATTGTTGTTGTTGCTGTTGTTGTTGTTGTTGTTGTTGTTGTTGTTGTTGTTGCTGCTGCTGTTGTTATTGCTGTTGTTGTTGTTGTTGTTGTTGTTGTTGTTGTTGTTGTTGTTGTTGTTGTTGTTGTTGTTGTTGTTGTTATTGTTGTTGCTGTTGTTGTTGTTGTTGTTATTGTTGTTGTTGCTGTTGTTGTTGTTGTTGTTTTTGTTGTTGCTGTTGTTATTGCTGTTGTTGTTTGTTGTTGTTGTTGTTGTTGTTGTTGTTGTTGTTGTTGTTGTTGTTATTGCTGTTGTTGTTGCTGTTATTGTTGTTGTTATTGTTGTTGTTGTTGTTGTTGTTATTGTTGTTGTTGTTGTTATTGTTGTTGTTGCTGTTGTTGCTGTTGTTGCTATTGTTGTTGTTGTTATTGTTGAGATGATGGTGATGATGATGATGATGGTGATGATGATGATGATGATGATGATGATGATGACGACGACAAACGTGCCGATGTTGTCCAAAAATCAAGTATTTAGTTCTTTTAAATGGCTGCCATAACATTATACACACATTTAAAAACAAGAAATGATGATGATGATGATGATGATGATGATGATGATGATGATGATGATGATGATGATGATGATGATGATGATGATGATGATGATGATGATGATGATGATATTGACGACGACGATGATGATGACAATAATGTTGATGATGCATTTAAAAAAAAAAAACAAGACGTCATCCAAAGATCTTATGAACCTGTGGCTTCTACAGCATATCATAACATGCACAGATAGAATTACAGATCAAAACAGCTTAAGGTCACAGATAGAATTACAGGTCAAAACAGCCTAACATCACAGATAGAATTACAGATCAAAACAGCTTAACGTCACAGATAGAATTACAGATCAAAACAGCTTAAGGTCACAGATAGAATTACAGATCAAAACAGCCTAACATCACAGATAGAATTACAGATCAAAACAGCTTAACGTCACAGATAGAATTACAGATCAAAACAGCTTAACGTCACAGATAGAATTACAGATCAAAACAGCTTAACGTCACAGATAGAATTACAGGTCAAAACAGCTTAACGTCACAGATAGAATTACAGGTCAAAACAGCTTAACGTCACAGATAGAATTACAGGTCAAAACAGCCTAACGTCACAGATAGAATTACAGAT
>JAPXFY010000018.1:74946505-74969005 GCA_030674185.1 Monoplex corrugatus
TCTTTTGACTTGTAATTTTACTGTGATGTTAAGCTGTTTTGACTTGTAATTTTACTGTGATGTTAAGCTGTTTTGACTTGTAATTTTACTGTGATGTTAAGCTGTTTTCACTTGTAATTTTACTGTGATGTTAAGCTGTTTTGACTTGTAATTTTACTGTGATGTTAAGCTGTTTTCACTTGTAATTTTACTGTGATGTTAAGCTGTTTTGACTGTAATTTTACTGTGATGTTAAGCTGTTTTGACTTGTAATTTTACTGTGATGTTAAGCTGTTTTCACTTGTAATTTTACTGTGATGTTAAGCTGTTTTCACTTGTAATTTTACTGTGATGTTAAGCTGTTTTCACTTGTAATTTTACTGTGATGTTAAGCTGTTTTCGACTTGTAATTTTACTGTGATGTTAAGCTGTTTTGACTTGTAATTTTACTGTGACGTTAAGCTGTTTTGACTTGTAATTTTACTGTGATGTTAAGCTGTTTTGACTTGTAATTTTACTGTGATGTTAAGCTGTTTTGACCTGTAATTTTACTGTGATGTTAAGCTGTTTTGACTTGTAATTTTACTGTGATGTTAAGCTGTTTTGACTTGTAATTTTACTGTGATGTTAAGCTGTTTTGACTTGTAATTTTACTGTGATGTTAAGCTGTTTTGACTTGTAATTTTACTGTGATGTTAAGCTGTTTTGACCTTGTAATTTTACTGTGATGTTAAGCTGTTTTGACTTGTAATTTTACTGTGATGTTAAGCTGTTTTCACTTGTAATTTTACTGTGATGTTAAGCTGTTTTGACTTGTAATTTTACTGTGATGTTAAGCTGTTTTGACTTGTAATTTTACTGTGATGTTAAGCTGTTTTCACTTGTAATTTTACTGTGATGTTAAGCTGTTTTGACCTGTAATTTTACTGTAGATGTTAAGCTGTTTTGACCTGTAATTTTACTGTGATGTTAAGCTGTTTTGACTGTAATTTTACTGTGATGTTAAGCTGTTTTGACCTTGTAATTTTACTGTGATGTTAAGCTCTTTTGACCTGTAATTTTACTGTGAGTTAAGCTGTTTTGACTTGTAATTTTACTGTGATTTAAGCTGTTTTCGACTTGTAATTTTACTGTGATGTTAAGCTGTTTTCACTTGTAATTTTACTGTGATGTTAAGCTCTTTTGACCTGTAATTTTACAGTGAGTTAAGCTGTTTTCACTGTAATTTTACTGTGATGTTAAGCTGTTTTGACCTGTAATTTTACTGTGACGTTAAGCTCTTTTACCTGTAATTTACTGTGATTTAAGCTGTTACTGTAATTTACTGTGATTTAAGCTGTTTTGACCTGTAATTTTACTGTGATGTTAAGCCTTTTACACTTGTAATTTTACTGTGACGTTAAGCTCTTTTGACCTGTAATTTTACTGTGAGTTAAGACTGTATTCACTTGTAATTTGGGCTTTTGACTGTAATTTTACTGTGATGTTAAGCTTTTTGACTTGTAATTTTACTGTGATGTTAAGCTGTTTTGACCTGTAATTTTACTGTGAGTTAAGCCCGTTTTCACTTGAAATTTACGTGACTTAAGCTTTTGACCTGTAATTTACGTGAACGTAACTTTGACGTACATTTACGAAACCACCTGTAATTTAACGGAGAAGTTGACCAATTACGATGAGTAAAGCGTTTGACTTGTACATATAACTGGACGTAAGCGTGACTTTAATACGAGTAACGTTCACGTAATAACAGAGTACGACACGACATACGGAGTAAGCACACTGAAACTAGACAAACACGGAACGGATAAGCACTTGACGTAATTACGAGCGTGACCGGACTAAGCCATAGACCGATGACATACAGTGACTAAGCTCTTTTGACCAGAATATAACAGTGAGTAACAGGAAGACTAAGCCTTGACTAGAATTACAGTGACGAAGCGACATTGACTGATAACATGTAAGCAGACGTAACAGACTAACTTGACCGTAAATTACAGTACAGCTTTGACCGATTACAGACGTAACCTTTTGACCTGAATTTACTAGTGAGTTAAGCTACATTTGACCTGTACATTTACGTATACAGCACACTGTTACTGACATACACGACTAAACCTTTGACCTGAATTTACAGTGAGTTAATCATGACCGATTCATGACGTAAGCATGACCGAATACGGACGTTAAGCATTTTGACCGAACAACAGAGAAGCTGACTGAATCTACGTGATACAGCGAAAGACTGACATACTGAGAAGCTGACCGAAACGGACGCAACAGACATGACACAGGCCACGTGGACGAACAGAAGACAGCGAACTGCAGCGTGCATACACACACAAACAAACAACAACACACACACGACAGACAGACAAACACAATACAAACAGCCACACAACACATAAACACACACACACATACACAGCACATAAACACACACATGCAACAAACACACGCGCGCGAAACACAAACACACATAACACACCACACCACACACATACACAACACACACACACACCAACACACACACACACACACAACACACACACATGCACACAAACACACACATGCATACAAACACGCGCGCGCGCACACAAGCACATAAACACACATGCACACACACATGCATACAAACACACACACACACATGCACACACACACACATACACACACACACACACACACATGCACACATACACACACGTTTGCACATACATACATAAACACACACAACGCACACATTCACACGCAAACACATACAGAGACAGACAGAGATAGAGACAGACAGACAGACAGACAGAGAAAGAGAGACGGAGAGACAGAGAATGACAGAGACAGACAGACAGAGACACAGAGAGAGAAAGAGACAGACAGAGACAGAAACAGAGACAGAGACAGAAAGACAGAGAGACAGACAGAAACAGAGACAGAGACAGAAAGACAGAGAGACAGACAGAAACAGAGACAGAGACAGAGAGACAGACAGAGACAGAGAGACAGACAGAAACAGAGACAGAAAGACAGAGACGGACAGAAACAGAGAGACAGAAAGACAGACAGACAGACAGACAGACAGACAGACAGACAGAAACAGAGACAGACAGAGACAGAGAGACAGACAGAAACAGAGACAGAAAGACAGAGACGGACAGAAACAGAGAGACAGAAAGACAGACAGACAGACAGACAGACAGAAACAGAGACAGACAGAGACAGAAGGACAGAAAGACAGAGAGGCAGACAGAAACAGAGACAGACAGACAGAAAGACAGAAAGACAGAGAGGCAGACAGAAACAGAGACAGACAGACAGAAAGACAGAGAGACAGAAAGAAACAGAGACAGAGAGACAGAAAGACAGAGAGACAGACAGAAACAGAGACAGAGACAGAAAGACAGAGACAGAGAGACAGACACAGACACAGAGAGAGACAGAGAGAGACAGACAGAAAGACAGAGAGAGAAGGAAAATGTCAAGGTAATTAGGGCCTACATGTATGTGTCGCAATAATGGTCGAATCATCTCTGCTCATTAGACTCCACACTGTGTTTGTTCTCTGCCTTTGCCTGTCCCGTGCCCCAGTCACACACACACACACACAACAGCAATTGGATTCAGGGGCGTTGCATGGAGTGTGCGTGCGGTGGAGGTGATGGGGGTATCTGTGTGGGTGTACCTGTGTCTGCATGTGTGTGTACGCATGTGTTCAGCACCCCCGCCAACACTTACCCCCACTTCATTTTTATGCAGAAAACGAAAAGCTCATTCTGTATAAGTGTGTATGGATGTGTGTGTGTTTGTATGTTGTCATGTGTGTTTGTGTGTGTTGTCATGTGTGATTGTACGTGTTGTCATGTGTGTTTGTATGTGTTGGCACCCGTCAGAAACTTTCTCAGCTGCCTCCTCTTTCTCTCCCATTATGTAACACATCAGTCCCAGTTTCTGATTCAGCTAAAAACCTTGGTGTCTGCATTGACTCTACCCTCTCCATGAACAACTTTGTTTCTCAAACTGCCAGATCCTGCTACTATCATCTCCATCGTCTAAGGCTGATCAGGAAGTATCTCTCTGTCGAAACAACTGCAAAACTCGTTCTCTCCTTCATAATGTCTCGCATTGACTATTGCAATTCACTCCTGTCTGGTCTTCCTGCCTCCACCATTCACATCCTACAGCGCATTCAAAACAATGCTGCACGCCTTGTACTCAAAAAGAAAAAAGCTGACCACATATCTCCTGGCACAACTTCACTGGCTCCCTGTATCAAAGCGCATACAGTACAAACTAGACACCATGTGCTACAAAAGCCTCAATAACGCAGCCCCCGATTACCTGTCAAGCCTACTTGAGATCTATGTTCCCTCACGTACCCTCCGCTCTGCCTCTGATCCTCTGACTTTTCGCTTTCCACGCACTAAGCTCAATACCTATGGTCCACGAGCCTTCTCTGTTTCTGGTCCACTCTCCTGGAACAAACTTCCTCTCTCAGTCCGTCAGCAACCTACTTTTGTCTCCTTCAAGTCCGCTCTCAAAACTCACCTTTTCTCCTCCGCATAAAATCCTAACCTCACTCAACCCCCCCCCCCCCCCCCCCCCCTCTGCAGCCTGTCTCCGCTCGGAGGGAATCACATGGTTATAATATATAATTGTATATGCTATGCTCCCTATAATTTTCCATTGCTTTTATTCTTGCTTTTATTGCTTTTATTCTTTCTCCCATTTATAGCCATGCGTGTGTGTGGGTGTGTGTGTGTGTGTGTGTGTGTGTGTGTGTGTGTGTGTGTGTGTGCGTGCGTGTGTGTGCGTGCGTGCGTGCGTGCGTGCTTGCGTGTGTGTCTGCTTCAGCGCTTAGATTTGATTTTATCAAGATTTTGCGCTATATAAATATTGTAATTATTAATTATTATTGTCATGTGTGATTGTATGTGTTGTCATGTGTGTTTGTGTGTGTGTTGTCATGTGTGTTTGTACGTGTTGTCATGTGTGTTTGTATGTGTTGTCATGTGTGTTTGTATGTGTTGTCATGTGTGTTTGTATGTGTTGTCATGTGTGTTTGTATGTGTTGTCATGTGTGTTGTGTGTAGGTTTGTATGTGTGTTTGTATGTGTTGTCATGTGTGTTTGTTGTGTGTTGTTGTGTCAGTTTGTATGTGTTGTCATGTGTGATTGTATGTGTTGTCATGTGTGTTTGTATGTGTTGTCATGTGTGTTTGTATGTGTTGTCATGTGTGTTGTTGTTGTATGTGTTGTCATGTGTGTTTGTATGTGTTGTCTGTGTGTTTGTATGTGTTGTCATGTGTGTTGTATGTGTTGTCATGTGTGTTGTATGTGTCATGGTGTTGATGGTTGTCATGTGTTTGTATGTGTTGTCATGTGTTTGTATGTGTTGTCATGTGTGTTTGTATGTGTTGTCATGTGTGTTTGTATGTTTGTCATGTGTGTTTGTATGTGTTGTCATGTGTGTTGTATGTGTTGTCATGTGTGTTTGTATGTGTTGTCATGTGTGTTTGTATGTGTTGTCATGTGTGTTTGTATGTGTTGTCATGTGTGTTTGTATGTGTTGTCATGTGTTTGTTGTGTTGTCAGTGTGTTTGTGTGTTGTCATGTGTGTTGTAGTGTGTATGTGTGTTTGTGTGTGTGTCATGTGTGTTTGTATGTGTTGTCATGTGTGTTTGTATGTGTTGTCATGTGTGTTGTATGTGTTGTCATGTGTGTTGTAGTGTGTCATGTGTGTTGTAGTGTTGTCATGTGTGTTTGTATGTGTTGTCATGTGTGTTGTATGTGTTGTCATGTGTGTTTGTTGTGTTGTCATGTGTGTTTGTATGTGTTGTCATGTGTGTTTGTAGTGTGTATTGTGTGTTGTATGTGTTGTCATGTGTGTTTGTATGTGTTGTCATGTGTGTTTGTATGTGTTGTCATGTGTGATTGTATGTGTTGTCATGTGTGTTGTATGTGTTGTCATGTGTTTGTATGTGTTGTCATGTGTGTTTGTTGTGTTGTCATGTGTGTTTGTATGTGTTGTCATGTGTGTTGTTGTGTTGTCATGTGTGTTTGTATGTGTTGTCATGTGTGTTTTGTGTGTGTGTCATGTGTGTTGTATGTGTTTCATGTGTGTTTGTATGTGTTGTCATGTGTGATTGTATGTGTTGTGTCATGTGTGTATTGTATGTGTTGTCATGTGTGTTTGTTCAAGTGTGTGTTTTGTGTGTTGTTTTGTCTTGGTGTGTTTGTTGTGTTTGTATGTTAAGTGTGTATGATGTATGTATGTGTTTGTGTGTTGTCATGTTGTTGTTCGTTTTCTTTACGTTATTCGTTAGTGTTTGTATGTGTCTGTCATACGTGTGTTCGTGCATGTGTGTTGTACTTTGTTTAATGTTTTTTTCATTGTTGTATTGTTGTATGTGTTTGTGTGTGTTGTGTTTGGTGTGTTGTGTTGTGTTGTGTTGGTGTGTGTGTTGTTGGTTGTCATGTGTGTGTTGTAATGTGTTGTATGTGTTTGTATGTGTTGTCATGTGTGTGTTGTCGGCATTCATGTTGATGTCAATTTTCGCATTTTTGTGTTTTGTCATGTGTTATAAGAATTTTGTCTTGGTTTGTTCCGTGTTGATTTGTTTGTTGTTGTTCATGGTGTTATAAGTATTTTGTCTTGGTTGTTTGTTCAGGGTTTAAGTTGATTTTGTCTTGTTGTTTGTTCATGGTTTGTATTTGTGTCTGTGTTGTTTGTTCAGGGTTATAAGAGATCTTGTCATTGGTTGTTTGTTCATGTGTTATAAGTCTTTGTCTTGTTGTTGTTCACGGTTATGATCTTTGTGGTTGTTTGTCATGAGATTTTGTTTGTGTTGTTTGTTCAGGTTTAAGGATCTTGTCTTGGTGTTGTTCATGTGTGTTATAAGTATTGTTGTCATTGTTGTTTGTGTCATGGTTAGGTTTTGTCTTGGTGTTTGTTCAGTTTAAAGAGATTTTGTCTTGGTTGTTTTGTTCAGGTTATAAGAGATCTTTGTCTTGGTTGTTTGTTCACAGGTTATAAAGAGATCTTTGTTTGTTGTTGTCAGTTTAAAGATTTGTCTTGTTGTTTGTTCAGGTTATAAGAGATCTTGTCTTGTTGTTTGTTCAGGTTATAAAGAGATCTTTGTTGTGTTTGTTCATGGTTTAAGAGATCTTTGTCTTGTTGTTTGTTCACGGTGTTTAAGAGATTTGTCTTGGTTGTTTGTTAGTGTTATAAAGAGATTTTGTCTGTTGTTTGTTGTTATAAAGAGATTTTGTCTGGTTGTTGTTCGTGTTATGGATCTTTGTCTGTTGTTTGTTAGGGTTATGGATCTTGTCTTGGTTGTTTGTTCAGGTTATGAAATCTTGTCTTGGTTTTTTGTTCAGTTATAAAGAGATCTTGTCTTGGTTGTTGTTCAGGTTATAAGAGATCTTGTCTTGGTTGTTTGTTCAGGTTATAAAGAGTATCTTGTCTTGTTGTTTGTTCATGTGTTATAAAGAGATCTTTGTCTTGTGTTTGTCAGTGTTTAAAGAGATCTTGTCTTGTTGTTTGTTCATGTTATAAAGATGTCTTGTCTTGGTTGTTTGTTCAGGTTATAAGAGATCTTTGTCTTGTTGTTTGTTCAGTGTTATAAAGGGATCTTTGTTTGGTTGTTTGTTCACGGTTATAAGAGACTGTCTTGGTTGTTGTCTGTTGATCTTGTTGGTTGTTTGTTCATGGTTATAAAGAGATCTTGTGTCTTGGTTGTTTGTTCAGGGTGTTTAAGAGATCTTTGTCTGTGGTTGTGTTGTTCA
Source organism: Monoplex corrugatus (assembly GCA_030674185.1). Classification (NCBI taxonomy): domain Eukaryota; kingdom Metazoa; phylum Mollusca; class Gastropoda; order Littorinimorpha; family Ranellidae; genus Monoplex; species Monoplex corrugatus. Next base: position 74,954,269 of record JAPXFY010000018.1, read on the forward strand.
TGGTATAAGAGTCTTTGTCTTGGTTGTTTGTTCAGTGGTTATAAAGAGTCTTGTCTGGTTGTTTGTTCAGGGTTATAAAGAGATCTTTGTCTTGGTTGTTTGTTCACGTGTTATAAAGAGATCTTTGTCTTGGTTGCTTGTATGTGGTTTAAAAACAGACGTATAGTTTGTTTGTTGTTTGTTTGTTTGTTGGTTTGGTTGGTTGGTTGTTGGTTGGTTGGTTGGTTGGTTGGTTGGTTGGTTGGTGCTGGTTGGTTGGTTGGTTGGTTGGTTGGTTGGTTGGTTGGTTGGTTGGTTGGTGTGGTTGGTTGGTTGGTGGTTGGTTGGTTGGTTGGTTGGTTGGTTGGTTGGTTGGTTGGTTTTTGGTTGGTTGTTGGTTGGTTGGTTGGTTGGGTGGTTGGTTGGTTGGTTGGTTGTCGGTTGGTTTGTTGGTTGGGTGGTTGGTTGGTTGGGTTTTTAGGTTTGTTTGTTATATATGGGTAGTAAAGGGACCGTTGGTTTGGTTGTTTACACATTGGTTGTAAAAAGATCTTTATTGTGGCTGTCTATGTATGGGTTGTATATAGTTTTTGCCATAATCATTCAGTCCATATCTTATGAAACTCAACTAGAAAATCAACAGAGTAACAAGATCTATTTTGGGATCCGAGTGAAAATACATAACGGCAAAGGCCCAATCAGTATGAACAAAGAACCTACAATATAAGAAAGGCAATTAGTCCTACTCGCTATACAAAAAAAAAAAACAGATTTCTTGTGTCGTGACGTGATTTCATTTTGAATGGTTAAAAAGAGACTAGCGCGATAATCAGGGAAATAATGAGGAAAAAAATGTTCTACATAGGGCTTGACCAGTTTTTTCCCTGGTGGATGACTTTCAGTGGGGTAACAATTTGATAACTAGTCACCAGTGGAGAACAGAAATACAGCCATACACATACAAAGCTCGCTGTTTTTATCCCTGTAAAAATAGGACCTGAATCTCACTTACTGGAACAAAGAAAATACCGATGATACAGTGGTGTATATGAGTGCTGAGAGTTCCATGGAAAGCAAAGAAAACAAACGAGACAGTCTTGATGGAGGCAGACACAAGAAGATCATTCATAAGGAAGATTAGGAAAAGACAGGCAACATTTATAGGCTATTTTATGAGGAAAGGGGAATTGGAGCACCTGGTCACAACAGGAAAGCTGAAGGGAAAAAGAGCACCAGGTAGACCCAGGGAAAAAATATTGGACGGACTTGCAGAGTGGCTGAAGACAGAGAGGGTGGAAGATGTGCTTGCGGCAATAAGGGGTAGAAACATGTGGAGGGCCATGATCGCCAACGCCATGCGGCTGGGCACTTGATGATGATATGAGTGGCATCACAGTTACCACGTCAGAAATGGGAACTATGACCAGAGCGCATCTCTCAACCTAGAAAAGTGACCACAGGCTGGTCATACGAGACAATACCAAAACCGACACTGGGAAGGGCCAACACACAACGAGTACTACAGGAAACCAGAACAGTCTTATAACATCAAACGTGATACAGAGGAAGAGCCCAAGATGCCCACGATGATCAGATCAGTGTTGGTATCATCATCATCATCATCATCATCATCATCATCATCATCATCATCATCATCATCATCATCACATCATCATCATCATCATCATCATCATCATCAGGTGCCCTGCCGCATGGCGTTGGCGACCATGGACTTCCAACCATCTCTATCTCTCGTTGCCCCCAGCATCTCCCCCACCCTCCTCATCCCCAGCCACTCTACAAGTCCGTCCAGCATTCTCTCCCTGGGTCTACCCGGTGCTCTCTTTCCCTCCAGCTTTCCCGTTGTGACCAGGTGCTTCAAATCCCCCTTCCTCATAAAATGGCCTATAAATGTTGTTGTCTTTTCCTAATCTTCCTTATGAGTGATCGACTTGTGTCTGCCTCCGTCAAGACTGTCTCGTTTGTTTTCTTTGCTGTCCATGGAACTCTCAACATTCTTCTGAGAAACCACATCTCGGCTGCCTCCTAACCATGGACAGGAGTGTTGGTAGTATTACACAAACAGAAGGCAAGACAAACTGCCATCGGGATCATCGGCGGCAGAGAACTACAATAGATATAACACGAACGTAAAGCGCAACGAAGATTACCGAGAGGACCAGCAAAGCAGAAGCGGCGATGACACGCAACACTGGATGCAGTCACGGTGAGACACGCACAACATAATCATCGCAGCAACACTTCAGTTTCAGTTTCAGATTCAGTTTCAGTTTCTCAAGATGACGTCTCCGTGCTCGGAAAGAATTCCATAAACACTAACGTCACATTTGCCATGTGTATGGTGATCGTGGCATACGCCTTAAGCCTGCACATAAACACATGAGCACCAGACACCACTTCAGTGAGCATACCAATGGAGACTTCACACGCAACAGACAAGACAGACATATAGTACCTGGCGTTCTGCCGTACAATGAAGTGACAGTACAGAGGGTAACAGTACAAGGGGTAACAGTACAAGAGGGTAACAGTACAAGGGGTAACAGTACAAGGGATAACAGTACAAGGGGTAACAGTACAAGGGGTAACAGTACAAGGGGTAACAGTACAGAGGTTAACAGTACAAGGGGTAACAGTACAAGGGGTAACAGTAAAGAGGGTAACAGTACAAGGGTAACAGTACAAGGGGTAACAGTACGAGGGGTAACAGTACAGAGGTTAACAGTACAAGGGGTAACAGTACAAGTGGTAACAGTACAATGGGTAACAGTACAAGGGGTAACAGTACAAGGGGTAACAGTACAAGGGTAACAGTACAAGGGGTAACAGTACAATGGGTAACAGTACAGAGGGTAACAGTACAGAGGGTAACAGTACAAGGGGTAACAGTACAAGAGGTAAAAGTACAGAGGGTAACAGTACAAGGGGTAACAGTACAAGGGGTAACAGTACAAGGGGTAACAGTACAAGGGGTAACAGTACAAGGGTAACAGTACAAGGGGTAACAGTACAAGGGGTAACAGTACAAGTGGTAACAGTACAAGGGGTAACAGTAGAAGTGGTAACAGTACAAGTGGTAGAAGTACAAGGGGTAACAGTACAAGTGGTAACAGTACAAGGGGCAACAGTACAAGGGGTAACAGTACAAGGGGTAACAGTACAAAGGGTAACAGTACAAGGGGTATCAGTACAAGTGGTAACAATACAAGGGGTAACAGTACAAGGGATAACAGTACAAGGGTAACAGTACAAAGGGTAACAGAACAAGGGGTAACAGTACAAGGGGTAACAGTCCAAGTGGTAAAAGTACAAGGAGTACCAGTACAATGGGTAACAGTACAAGGGACAACAGTACAAGGGGTAACAGTCCAAGGGGTAACAGTACAAGTGATAACAGTTCAAGGGGTAACAGTACAAGTGGTAAAAGTACAAGGGGAAACAATACAAGGGGTAACAGTACAAGGGGTAACAGTACAAGGGGTAACAGTACAATGGGTAACAGTACAAGTGGTAACAGTACAAGGGGTAACAGTACAAGGGGTAACAGTACAAGTGGTAACAGTACAAGGGGTAACAGTACAAGGGGTAACAGTACAAGTGGTAACAGTACAGAGGTTAACAGTACAAGGGGTAACAGTACAAGGGGTAACAGTACAAGTGGTAACAGTACAAGTGGTAACAGTACAAGGGGTAACAGTACAAGGGGTAACAGTACAAGTGGTAACAGTACAGGGGTTAACAGTACAAGGGGTAACAGTACAAGGGGTAACAGTACAAGTGGTAACAGTACAAGGGGTACCAGTACAAGGGGTAACAGTACAAGGGGTAACAGTACAAGTGGTAACAGTTCAAGGGGTAACAGTACAAGGGGTAACAGTACAAGGGGTAACAGTACAAGGGGTAACGGTACAAGTGGTAACAGTACAAGTGGTAACAGTACAAGGAGTAACAGTACAAGGGGTAACAGTACAATGGGTAACAGTACAAGAGGTAACAGTACAGAGGGTAACAGTACAGAGGGTAACAGTACAAGGGGTAACAGTACAAGGGGTAACAGTACAAGGGGTAACAGTACAAGAGCTAACAGTACAAGGGGTAACAGTACAAAGGGTAACAGTACAAGTGGTAACAGTACAAGGGGTAACAGTAGAAGTGGTAACAGTACAAGTGGTAGAAGTACAAGGGGTAACAGTACAAGTGGAAACAGTACAAGGGTAACAGTACAAGGGGTAACAGTACAAGGGGTAACAGTACAAGAGCTAACAGTACAAAGGGTAACAGTACAAGGGTAACAGTACAAGTGGTAGCAGTACAAGAGGTAACAGTACAAGTGGTAGCAGTACAAGTGGTAACAGTACAAGGGGTAACTGTACAAGGGTAACTGTACAAGTGGTAACAGTACAAGGGGTAACAGTACAAGGGGTAACTGTACAAGTGGTGACTGTACAAAGGGTAACAGTACAAAGGGTAACAGTACAAGGGGTAACTGTACAAGTGGTGACTGTACAAGTGGTAACAGTACAAGGGGTAACTGTACAAGTGGTAACAGTACAAAGGGTAACAGTACAAGGGGTAACTGTACAAGTGGTGACTGTACAAGTGGTAACAGTACAAGGGGTAACTGTACAAGGGGTAACTGTACAAATGGTAACTGTACAAGGGGTAACAGTACAAGTGGTAACAGTACAAGTGGTAACTGTACAAGTGGTAACTGTACAAGGGATAACTGTACAAGTGGTAACAGTACAAGGGGTAACTGTACAAGTGATAACAGTACAAGGGTTAACAGTACAAGTGGTAACAGTACAAGTGATGACAGTACAAGTGGTAACTGTACAATTGGTAACAGTACAAGTGGTAACAGTACAAGGAGTAACAGTACAAGTGGTAACAGTACAAGTGGTAACTGTACAAGGGGTAACAGTCCAAGGGGTAACAGTACAAGTGGTAACAGTACAAGGGGTAACAGTCCAAGGGGTAACAGTACAGAGGGTAACAGTGCAAGGGGTAACAGTACAAGGGGTAACAGTACAAGGGGTAACTGTACAAGTGGTAACAGTACAAGGGGTATCAGTACAAGGGGTAACAGTACAAGGGGTAACAGTACAAGGGGTATCAGTACAAGGGGTAACAGTACAAGGGGTAACAGTACAAATTGTAACAGTACAAGTGGTAACAGTAAAAGGGGTAACAGTACAAGGGATAACAGTACAAGGGGTAACAGTACAAGGGGTAACAGTACAAGGGGTAACAGTACAAGGGTATCAGTACAAGGGGTAACAGTACAAGGGGTTACAGTACAAGGGGTAACTGTACAAGTGGCAACAGTACAAGGGGTAACAGTACAAGGGGTAACTGTACAAGGGGTAACAGTACAAGGGGTAACAGTACAATGGGTAACAGTACAAGGGGTAACAGTACAAGTGGTAACAGTACAAAGGGTAACAGTACAAGGGGTAACAGTACAATGGGTAACAGTACAAGGGGTAACAGTACAAGGGGTAACAGTACAAGGGTAACAGTACAAAGAGTAACAGTACAAGGGATAACAGTACAAGGGTAACAAAAAGGTAAGCAACAATAGACACACACACACGCACACGCACACACACACTCACTCACACAACACACACACACACTCACACACACACACAACTCAACACACACATACACACACACTCACACACTCACACACACACACACACACACAAACACAACACTCACACACACACACACCATACTACACACACACACACACACACACACTCACACACACACACACACACACAAACACAAACACCTCACACACACACACACATACTCATACATACAACACAAACACACACACACATACCAACACACACACACACACACACACACACACACACACACAACACACACACACACACACACACACACAACACACACACACAGCACAGCACAGCACAAGCACAACACAACACACACACAAACATAACAAGAACACACAAGCGAACTAAACAACAAAACCTACAAACATACAGAGAGCAAGCAAACAAGAAATGGCAAACGAACATTCCACAAGGAATACACAGACATCAGCAGAAAGCAGCCTGACCTGGGTAACGTAGCATAGGATACATGTACATATGAACACGACAACCTTACATGTAGTGACCATGATGAAAGCTGCGGAACGATGGAGGAAAATGAGATCAATAACTTAAAAAAAGAAAACACGAACTGACACCTGTAGCGAAAATAAACCTGTGCTGCGTGACCATAAGGTTGTGTGTGTGTGTGTGTGTGTGTGTGTGTGTGTGTGTGTGTGTGTGTGTGTGTGTTGTGTGTCTGTGTGTGTGTGTGTATGTGTGTGTGTGTGTGTGTGTATGTGTGTGATGATGTGTGTGTATGTGTGTATGTGTGTATGTGTGTGTGTGTATGTGTGTGTATGTGTGTGTGTTGTTGTTTTGCTGTTGTTGTTGTTTTGTTTTGTTTTAGGATCATCGCACTCAGGAGGTTACCTTTGTGCTCACCTTTTTTTTTTCGTCCATTTTGTACGCCACCTTAATGACCACAGAAGCTGGCACAGTTTTTACAACGCGATGATGATGATGTCGATGAGGATGATAATCATGATGCTGTGGAGTTCCATCTAGGACTTGAGACGTGTGACAGGGCTGTATTCTACGATTACTGTCATAATATATCCTGGCGTCAACCAGGCCCGAGAGATACAGACACCTTGGTGCTGGTCAGAAGATTTGAGTAACACCCTCAATGACGCATCCGTGAAGTGGATGAGACTCGACTGTGTGGTCCCAGTCTTCCCAATGAGCCCATAGCACGTCCAACTCCGGGTAGAAGCTGGTTAGAGCCGAAAAATCCCATACAGATTTTTGAATGGATTTATGGGGATTCGTACCCACAGCCCTCCAGTCGGTAGTCCGTTGAGTTAACCACTACACCACGGCGACTGGTTGTGTAACCATAAGTTAGACAAACAGTCTCTTCTTCTTCTTCTTGGCGTACGCTGCTACGCTGTCATTTCTTGTTTGCTTGCTCTCTGTATGTTTGTAGTTTTTTGTTTGTTTAGTCCGCCTCGTTGCTGTTCTTTGTTTTGTGTTGTGTTGTGTTGTGCTGTGTTGTGCTGTGCTGTGCTGTGTTGTGCTGTGTGTGTGTGTGTGTGAGTGTGTGAGTATGTGTGTGTGTGTGAGTGTTTGTGTTTGTGTATGTGTGTTGTGTTGTGTGTGGTGTTATCACTTGTACTGTTATCACTTGTACTGTTATCACTTGTACTGTTATCACTTGTACTGTTACCCTTGATGTCTCGTCTGAACTCGATGAGTGTGTAGCCATTATGCGATAAGTGCATGGTACCGTGGTTTGTTAGAAGGCGCACGCTGGCCCGGTACCTCTGTCTTCAGCCTTCAGACAAACAGTGACAAAACACGTCACACTGATCAGAATCGTTATAACACGCAAAACGTGATACATGATGTAGACACGCACAGTAAGGACGACAACTATCTGAAATTCATGGACCACACAGACCAAGACAAGTGACAGAGACAGACCAGTCGCCGTGGTGTAGTGGTTAGCGCAACAGACTACTGATTGGAAGGTTGTGGGTTCGATTCCCCATCAGTTCCTTCAAAAATCATTGTGGGATTTTTCGGCTCTAACCGGCTCCTACCTAGAGTTGGACGTGCTATGGGCTCATTGGGAAGACTGGGACCACACAGTCGGGCCTCATCCACTTCACGGATGCGTCATTGAGGGTGTTGCTCAAATCTTCTGACCACCACCGCAGGTGTCTGTATCTCTCGGGCCTGGTTGACGCCAGAATATACCATGATAGTAAGCGTAGAGTACAGCCCTGTCACGCTGTCTCAATCCTAGATGGAACTCCATAGCATCATGATTATCATCCTCATCGACATCATAATCATCACATTGTAAAAAAACTGCCCCAGCTTCTGTGGCCATGAAGGTGGCGTAGAAAATGGGGAGAGAAAAAAAAAGGTGAGCACAAAGGTAACCTCCCTGAGTGCGATGATCCTAATTTTTTTTAAGTGACAGAGGCAGAGGCAGACAAACTGACGTACAGACACCGCTGTCAATGTCAGACACAAGAACACAGTTTCCAGTCACAATATGAAGGCTGTCAGCGCTGAAGCAGAGGAAAAAGACCAAGACAAAACTAATGGAAGACAGTCACGCTAGTCCTTCTAGTTCAGGATCCCAGGACAGACCACATACATCTCAGACCAGAGCCAAGGCCAGACTAACGTTATACAGACACTTTCTATTTCCTTTATATATATCTGACCTCCCACCACGAAATCAGTCTTAACTATCATTTTGGGCATTTTGAGATATACATATCACTGGAAAGTGTACATTCTGTGATTATTTTGGTACTTGGATAAAGCTTGTACTCAAAAATAGTAGAAGTTATGTATGTTTAAAATCATTAAGTTGTATGACAGCCATTTTGATAAAATGGCCTTTAAAGTTTTTGTGTGCTCTCCTACACATTTTCCTTAAATTTCTTTATTTGGTGGCTTTGACCCAGTTTGTTTCTAATTTTCGCTTGTCATTATCTGAAAGGTGTAGCAAAGAGCTTTCCGTCAGTATATTACATGTGCGGATACAGTACAGGTTACGGTTCATGATAAGACACAAAAATAGGTACTTTTGGTAGGAAATTGCGTTCTTTTTCTGCGATCAGTGCATTAAAATACCGATTTAAATTGATTAATAATATTTTTCAAGGAAAAAAACTATGTGGGAGATAGATTATAGTCTACAGAAATCAATTTTGAGAAAAAGTCAAAACACCCCAGATAGACCCTCATTCACCTTTTCAGCTCCTAATGCTGTTGACTGACTGCGAGTTAAGACTGATTTCGTGGTGGGAGGTCACATATGTTCCTTTTTTGAAGGTAAGATATATATACATGTATCTAACGTTCAGCAACTTAAAACAAAACAATCAACTGTGAAAATACTGTTCATGTTCATGACAATTGCTGGGGAAACGCCGAGGTGGTCAAGATCATTCGTAACATCAGCCCTCAGAGTCAGGGTTCTGCCTTGTCCACGTCGAAGGTTGACACGGTCGCTGAGGTTGGCAGACAATATGTCACCCAGGGAGTGGGACATCCTGTCTGCATTCGAAGGCTGGAGACAGGATGTCCTACTCCCCTGGGTGACATTGCTTGCCAACCTCAGCGACCATGTCAACCTTGAAGGTAAGATACACACATACACATGTCATTTACATGTAACCAAGATTATTCCGTGTAGGCTAAAACATACCTGTATAAAATATAAACTAGGTAAAACATAGTCTAGTTAGGGCCTCAGAACCTGGCCAGCTCATGGGTTTATGTGCAGGCTTAAGGCATGTGCCACGTCACCATACACGTGGCACCAGTGACGTTAGTTCATATGGAATTCGTTCCGATCGCGGAGACGTCATTTGAGAAACTGAAACAGATACTGTCAGAAAACTGCACAGCAAGAGCACTACCGGTGAAAATAAAGAGGACATTGGCCGGGTAATATGAAATAATATTCCTTTTTTAAAAAGGGAGATCAAGAGAGAGAGGCAGACACACACACACAGAGACAGACAGACAGACAGACACAGACAGGCAGGCAGACAGAGATAGAGACAGAGAGAAGGGACAGAGTTATGATTGTTAGAAACGGAGTGACAGATAAATTAATGAGAAGTGCGGAATAATGTTTGAGAGAGACAGACAGACAGACAGACAGACAGAGAGAGAAGAGAAGAGAGACAAAGAGAGGAGAGAGGGGGAAGAGAGAGTGGAGAGAGGTGGAGAGAGAGAGAGGGAGAGAGAGAGACAGAAAGAGAGAGAGAGGAGAGAGAAAGAGGAGAGAGGGAGAGAGGAGAGAGAGAGAGAGGAGAGAGAGAAAGGAGAGAGAGAGAAGAGAAGAGAGACAAAGAGAGGAGAGAGAGTGGGAGAGAGAGTGGAGAGAGAGAGGGGAGAGAGAGGGGGAGAGAGAGGGGGAGAGAGAGAGACAGAAAGAGAGAGAAGGAGAGAGAAGAGGAGAGAGGAGAGAGAGGGAGAGAGAGGAGGAGAGAGGAGAGAGAGAGGAGAGAGAGGGAAAGAGGAGAGAGAGGGAGAGAGAGTGAGAGAGAGAAGCTATTTTCCGGGTTTCGTGGCAACAGTGACTCCATTAAGAAAAAACAATATTGGCATGACCCCCACACCCATTTGGAATGACAATGCATGGGCGCGGTTTTACATATGCCACAAAAATGAAACGCTAAGTTGTTGTTGTTGTTTTGTTGTTGTTGTTGTTGCTGCTGCTGTCTGCTGCTTGTTTTTTGTTGGTGTTGGTGTTGTGTTGTGTTGTGTTGTGTTGTGTTGTGTTGTGTTGTGTTGTGTTGTGTTGTGTTGTGTTGTGTTGTGTTGTGTTGTGTTGTGTTGTGTTGTGTTGTGTTGTGTTGTGTTGTGTTGGTTGTGTGTTGTGTTGTGTGTTTGCGTTGGTGTTGTGTTGTGTTGTGTTGTTGCTGTTTGTGTTGTGTTGTGTGTGTGTTGTGTTGTGTTGTGTTGTGCTGTGTTGTGCTGTGTTGTGTGTGTTGTGCTGTGTTGTGTTGTGTTGTGTGTGTGTGTTGTGTTGTGTTGTGTTGTGTGTGTGTTGTGTGTTGTTTTGTATTTTTGTGATGATGGGTGTTATTGTGTAGGTTGTTTCTTTTGTGTGGTCTGTGCTGTGTTTGTTGTTTGTGTGCTGTTGTGTTGTGGTTGTCCTAAATTGTTGTGGTCGTTGTGCTGTATATGTTTGTTCCCTGTGTCCGTCTTTGCCTGCTGTTCGTGGTGGCTGGGTGTGCGTATGTGTTGTTGTTGTTATTTGTTATTGTATGTGTTATGTATGTGTGTGTGTTGTGTGTGTGTTGTGCTGTGTTGTGTTGTGCTGTGCTGTGCTGTGCTGTGCTGTGTGTGTTGCGTTGGTTGCGTTGTGTTGGCTGTGTTGTGTGTGTTGTGTGTTGTGTTGTGTTGTGTTGTGTGTATGTTGTGTTGTGTTGTGTTGTGTTGTGTGTGCTGTGCTGTGCTGTGCTGTGCTGTTGTGTTGTGCGTGTGTGTTGTGTTGTGTTGTGTTGTTGTGTGTTGTGTTGTGTTGTTTGGTTGTGTGTGTTTTGTGTCTGTGTTGTGTTGTGTTGTGTTGTTGTTGACACTGCTGTTGCCCTTCTTACGTAATTTTCATGAGGCCAGCATCGCCCCCAAGTCGCTTATATGTGCCCTCCAAGACAGCTCCATGCTTATCCAACTTCATTCAGCCCCCGTCCCAGGGTCAGAGAGTGGACAGGAGATATTACGATCATACCCCTTTGAGGCCACCCACCGATGAGACGCTGTACTTCTCTGGGTATTCACTAAATTGCCATACTAAGTGAGCGTTTCTGTAATAAATGAACCTACATTGTATCCCTCTAACGATAGTCCCCGTCAATTACTGACACTGAAACCAAAGTCATCGTGAAAGTAGGAAACTAAGGGGTGCAGAATATATATATATATATATATATATATATATATATATATTATATATATATATATATGTGTGTGTGTGTGTGTGTGTGTGTGTGTGTGTGTGTGTGTGTGTGTGTGTGTGTGTGTGTGTGTGTGTGTGTGTGTGTAGAGACAGACAGACAGACAGACAGACAGATAAAATAGACAGACAGACAGAGAGATACATATATCTATCTATCTCTCTATCTCTCTCTATATATATATATGTGAATATAAGTGTGTGTGTGTGTGTGTGAGTGTGTGTGTGTGTGAGTGTGTGTGTGTGTGTGTGTGAGTGTGTGTGTGAGTGTGAGTGTGTGGTGTGTGTGTGTGTGTGTGTGTGTGTGTGTGTGTGTGTGTGTGTGTGTGTGTGTGTGTGTGTGTGTGTGTGTGTGTGTGTGTGTGTGTGTGTGTGTGTGTGTGTGTGTGTGTGTATCCTAAGAACTCTCACAGAAAGATTAACGGAGTTGATGAAGGATTTATATTTATGTTTTGTTGATCATACCAAGGTTTTTGGTCGAATAAGACAGGAAGAATTGTTCAACCAACTGGATAAGCTCATTGTGGATTGAAAAGATCTAAGAATGATAAAGAAAATGTTTTGGGAACAAACAGCAGCAACGTGAGCAGAAAATGTGTCCTTGAAATAAATGCTGTATAATGATGATCGGGTTTATTTCGGTAATGGTGTAACAGGAGAAAAACAAAGCAACACACACAATGTGCTGTGAAACACGTCAGCTTGGTAATTGAGGTCACAACAATCATCATCATTATGAGCCTCAGTTGAGTGGCGTTGGTGATCATAGCCCTCCATACTAATCTGTCTTTTGTAGCTGCAAATATATCTCCAACTCCTTTTTTCTACATCCACTCTACAAAACTGATATTCTCTCTGGGTCTAATTGCTGCTCTTTTCCCCTCTAGCTTTCCTGTTGTGACTAGGTGCTCAAATTTCTCTTGCCTCATAAATTGTCCTGTGAATGTTGTTTGTCTTTTCCTAATCTTCTTCATTAATGTTTTTGTGTTTGCATCTTTCTAGACTGTCTCGTTTGTTGGTTTGTTTGCTTGTTTGTTTTTTGTGGGAGTTTTTTGTTTTTGTGTTTGTTTTTTGCTGTCTATGAAGCTTTTGAATTTTTCTTAGAAACCACTGCCTCAGTCTGATTTTGATTTGATTGTCCAGGCTTCGTAATCCACACAGTGCTTGTTTCTAGTGGCTTGCCCTCCAACTTGACTATAAAATGTGGTCTGATATGGCCCAGTATCCTTTGAAAGACTTTTGTTTTTGTCGTTGTTCATTATGACATCTTCCCCTCTTTCATGTATGTCTCCTCCAGATTGTATAATTTTATGCTTGCCTGATGTTATCATGCCTGCTCCCTTCCATCTCACCTCTCCTAGTCCTGATATTTTGATGTTCAATCTTTCCATTTCTATCTTGACGTTTTCCAGCTTTCCCTCCTGGAGCATTGCTCTGATATTCTATGTTGCAATTCATATATCTTTTAATCTAATACCAGTTGCTTGAGTACAGTTTGGTGTCACCTGCCTAGCATGATTTCCCAGTTAGACAAAGGTACTTCAGTGGAGCTCCTAATCATGTCGTTCATTTTTCTTTTATTCATATTTCGGGACTTACTCACTTACTTATCTATCTATGATTAAGAAAATATTGGCTTCACCTAGTTGATAGATGGCTGAGCATTTTGGGCATTGACTAGGGAGGGGGGGGGGAGGTTCTGTCATGTGAGATGAGTTTATACAGAATAGCTACTTGTGTTGTGATTCAGACCTTTAATGATTTATTTATTTACTTCACACATATGTTCCTTTTTTGAAGATAAGATTCACACATGCACATGTCATTTACATGTAACCAAGATTATTCCAGTGGTAGGCTAATAAAATGCCAGTATAAAATATAGACTAGGTAAAACATAGGTCTATGTAGGGCCTCAAGACCTGACCAGCTCATGGGTTATGTGCAGGCTTAAGGTATGTGCCACGGTCACCATACACGTGGCACCTGTGACATTAGTGCATATGGAATTCGTTCCGAGCGCGGAGACGTCATCTTGAGAAACCGAAAAAAAACAAAACTTCGGGACATGACATTCTTGGGAAGATACAATGGTGGTTTCCCGTTGCCTTCCATTGGTTTTTGTGCGGACTCTCCACGAGCCTTTGTTGTTCCCACGACTACCCACAAGGCAGTGGGGGCTGCCAGCGAGTTTTATTGTGCCTCAATAAGCCAAGACGAACCAATCTATGAGCATATGAGACATTTAATGACACATCTGTGTTACCAGATGTACTCCTCGCTCTCCACGATTGCCACCACTTTTCGGGACTGCTAAGCAGCTAACCTCTATACCTGGAGGTCCTTCCCCTGTCCACTGTCCACCACCTGGGGACGTGCTGGGTTGGGTATGATACCCCACACTATAACTATAATGATCCCTAGGGCGTTGATATATCTGGGTTAACTGCTATTTACATAACATATACGTCATTGCATAGATATATGGATGTATTTGTATTTATGGTCATTTGTATTCATAGACATTGTATTTATTAGTATTCATGAATTGTGTTTGCTTTTGTATGCGTGGGCATTTTTCACTTTTATTTATTTATTTATTTATTTATTTATTTATTTATTTATTTATTTATTTATCTATTTATTCATTTATTTATTTATTTATTTAGTGTGTGTGTGTGTGGCGTGTGTGTGCGTGTGTCTGTGTGTGTGTCTGTGTGTGTGTCTGTGTGTCTGTGTGTGTGTCTGTGTGTGTGCATGTGTGTGTGTGTCTGAGTGTGTGTGTGTGTGTGTCTGTGTGTGTGTGTCTGTGTGTGTGTGTCTGTGTGTGTCTGTGTGTGTGTCTGTGTGTGTGTGTCTGTCTGTCTGTGTCTGTCTGTGTCTGTGTGTGTGTCTGTCTGTCTGTGTGTGTGTGTCTGTGTGTGTGTGTCTGTGTGTGTGTGTCTGTGTGTGTCTATGTGTGTGTGTCTGTCTGTGTCTGTCTGTCTGTCTGTGTATCTGTCTGTCTGTCTGTCTGTGTCTGTGTGTGTGCCTGTATGTGTGTGTGTGTGTGTCTGTCTGTGTGTGTGTCTGTCTGTCTGTGTGTGTGTCTGTGTGTGTGTGTCTGTGTGTGTGTTTGTCTGTGTGTGTGTGTGTGTCTGTGTGTGTGTGTCTGTGTGTGTGTCTGTGTGTG
>JAPXFY010000018.1:74979005-74986505 GCA_030674185.1 Monoplex corrugatus
TAGACCTAGAGGTGGGCATTGCAATGGGCTGTGCAATCTCTCCCATACTGTTCGTGTTGGCAATGGAAGTCATCTTGAAAGCTGCAATGAAGAGTTCAGGTCCAGTGAATCTGGGAGATGGATACCAGATGCCTCCTCTGAAAGCTTTCATGGATGACACAACAGTCTTGTCCACGGATGAGGAAGAGACACACCAAATCTTAAAGCAGCTGGATGAGCTGGTGGCCTCTTCAAGAATGAGGTTCAAACCAAAGAAATCCCGAAAAGGAAAAGTGGCAGATTCAGTCAAATTCATGGTAGCCAACCAAGCCATCCCCACTGTCACAGAAGAGCCAGTAAAAAGTCTCGGAAGATGGTATGATGACTCCCTGAAAGACACACAAAGGGGATGTGAAACCAAGCAAACAGCAGAAGAAGGCCTGAAGAAAATAGATAACTGCGGACTGCCAGGCAAATACAAAGTCTGGTGTCTACAGTTCATGCTGATACCAAAGCTGCTGTGGCCACTGCTAATCTATGACATTTGCACCAGCACAGTCGAAGCAATGGAAGCCAAAATCAACAAATACACAAGAAAATGGCTCGGTGTCCCACCTGGTCTCACTGATGTTGCATTCTACTGTCGTCAAGCAATGCTGAAGCTACCTCTCAAATCCATAGTGGAGGAATACAAAGTTGGAAAAGCAAGACTGTTGAGCATGCTGGAGGAATCGGAAGACAATATCGTGAGATCAGTTCATCCAAAGCTGAGAACTGGCAGAAAGTGAAAAGTCCAAGAGGCTGTAAACAATGCCAAGAGAAACCTCAGCATCAAAGAAATAATTGGACACACGCAAACCAACAGACAGGGACTGGGAGCAACAAAAATGCAGTGGTGGTCCAAAGTCAAAAGGAAGGAAAAAAGAGACATGATCATACAGGAGTTGAAGAAAGAAGAAGATGTCAAAAGAGTGCAGAAGGCAGTCCAGCAAGGTCAACAGGGGCAATGGACAACATGGGACAGTGCACTCCAAAGAAGTCTCAGCTGGAACGATATGTGGCACATGGCTCCTCTAAGGATAAGCTTCCTCCTCAGATCTGTATATGACCTGCTCCCCTCGAATGCAAACTTAGTGAAATGGGGGAAATCAGATGACCCACCATGTCCGCTCTGTCAGAAGAAACAAACAGTGGAACATGTCCTAAGCTCTTGCAAAGTAGCGCTAGCCCAAGGAAGGTATATATGGAGGCACAACCAAGTTCTGAAAGTGATCACAGACGTGGTTAGCGAAAAAACCATGACCCCAAACGCACCAATTGCTATGACAACGTTCTACAAAGCAGGAGGGAAACAGGTCTGGCCCGAAATTGCTATGACAACCAGCACATTGCCAAAGGGTCTTCTGGATGGAGCAGTCGACTGGGAGTGTACAGCAGACCTCCCAGAGTGGAGAAATTACCCAGATGTCATCAGCAAGACAGGCATGAGACCAGACATCGCTCTCCACTCTGACTCCTCGAAACAAGTAATTCTGATAGAACTCACTGTGCCATACGAAAGCAGAATGGAAGAAGCACATATCTACAAGACCGAAAAATACGCCGGTCTTGCCAGCACCCTGAAGAAAGCAGGTCTGCGGGTCAAAATCTTCGCCATAGAGGGTTTGAGGGCAAGAGGGTTTGTGGGCACCTCCGCTTATGATCTCATGAAACAACTCGCCATTTCTGGGAAGAAGAGGATTAGAGCCCTTAAAGCGATGGCAGAGGCAGCAGAAAGGAGCTCAAGCTGGATCTGGGCAAGGAGGAACCAAAAGTGAACTTCATAAGGATTGAATTCCCTACAGATGATGTGTGCCCCGTTAGCACATTGGTAAAACCGCGTACCGCAGTTCTGAAGCGCAGAATCGCCCAGGTTCGCTCGGCTTGGGGAAAAAAAATAGACAACAGCAGAAGGGCATCCAGGAGTCATGACCTGGATGTGGCCCGGGCCCCCGAGAGTGTAAGGAGTTCAGGGCCGAAACACTTGTCTAAAGGGGTTACTTCTCTGAAGACCTTCTGTTGTCTAGCTCTCCCTAGAGTTTCTTTCTACCTACGTATATATACATCCGTATCTATACATACATAACATAATATAACATTATTATAATATGGTAAGACATTTATGTACATATGGTTACAAGTAATATGTATGTAATGTATGTATGTATGTATGTATGTATGTATGTATGTATGTATGTATGTATGTATGTTGTATGTATGTATTGATGTATGTATGTGTGATGTAATGTATGTATGTTGATGTATGTATGTATGTATGTTGTATGTATGTGTAGTGTGTGTATGTATGTTGTGTATGTATGTGTGTGTATGTATGTGTTGTATGTTGTGTATGATGATGTGTGTTGTGTGTTGTATGTGTGTAGTGTTGTGTGTGTGTGTATGTGTGTGTGTATGTGTGTATGTGTGTATGTGTGTTGATGTTTGTATGTGTGTATGTGTGTATGTATGTATGTGTGTATGTATGTATGTGTGTATGATTATGTAATGTATGTATGTATGTATGTATGTATGTATGTATGTATGTAATGCATGCATCTGTGTATGTGTGTATATATTCATCTATGGATGGATGGATGGATGATGGATGGACGGATGGATGGATGAATGGATAGATGGATGGATGGATGGATGGATCTCACATTTCCCTCTACTTTTTCTGATCCTTCCTGCTTCTCCGATTCCTGTTCCTGTCATCTCTTCATCCTTGTTGTGACTGCTGCAATATCACTGTTATGTTGTCTGTTCCTGTGTCATCCTTGTTGTGACTGCTTCAGTATCACTGTTATGTTGTCTGTTCCTGCGTCATCCTTGTTGTGACTGCTGCAGTATCACTGTTATGTTGTCTGTTCCTGTGTCATCTCTTCATCCTTGTTGTGACTGCTGTAGTATCACTGTTATGTTGTCTGTTCCTGTGTCATCCTTGTTGTGACTGCTGCAGTATCACTGTTATGTTGTCTGTTCCTGTGTCATCCTTGTTGTGACTGCTGCAGTATCACTGTTATGTTGTCTGTTCCTGTGTCATCCTTGTTGTGACTGCTGCAGTATCACTGTTATGTTGTCTGTTCCTGTGTCATCCTTGTTGTGACTGCTGCAGTATCACTGTTATGTTGTCTGTTCCTGTCATCTCTTCATCCTTGTTGTGACTGCTGCAGTATCACTGTTATGTTGTCTGTTCCTGTGTCATCCTTGTTGTGACCGCTGCAGTATCACTGTTATGTTGTCTGTTCCTGTGTCATCCTTGTTGTGACTGCTGCAGTATCACTGTTATGTTGTCTGTTCCTGTGTCATCCTTGTTGTGACTGCTGCAGTATCACTGTTATGTTGTCTGTTCCTGTGTCATTCTTGTTGTGACTGCTGCAGTATCAGTGTTATGTTGTCTGTTCCTGTGTCATTCTTGTTGTGACTGCTGCAGTATCACTGTTATGTTGTCTGTTCCTGTGTCATCCTTGTTGTGACTGCTGCAGTATCACTGTTATGTTGTCTGTTCCTGTGTCATCCTTGTTGTGACTGCTGCAGTATCACTGTTATGTTGTCTGTTCCTGTGTCATCCTTGTTGTGACTGCTGCAGTATCACTGTTATGTTGTCTGTTCCTGTCATCTCTTCATCCTTGTTGTGACTGCTGCAGTATCACTGTTATGTTGTCTGTTCCTGTGTCATCCTTGCTGTGACTGCTGTAGTATCACTGTTATGTTGTCTGTTCCTGTGTCATCCTTGTTGTGACTGCTGTAGTATCACTGTTATGTTGTCTGTTCCTGTGTCATCCTTGTTGTGACTGCTGCAGTATCACTGTTATGTTGTCTGGAAACCAATTGAAAGACAAACACATGGTTAGCACAACGGACTACAAACTGGAAGGTTGTGGGTTCCAATCCCCTTATTCCTGTCAAAATCGTATTGGGTTTTTTTTCCCCCGCCTCAATCGGTTCTTATCCAAAGCTGAACGAGTTCTGGGTTTATTGGAAGAACTGGTACCACACTGTCGACTGTTATTCCCCCATGGATGCGTCTCTGAGGGTGTTGCTCAAATATCCTGACCGGTACCACAGGTGTCTCTGTCTCTCGGACCTCTCTGACGCCAGAAGATACAAAAGAAAACAGAGTACAGTTTTGTCACGTAATCTCAATCCAGAATGGAAATACATAGCATCATGAATATCATTCCCATCGTCATCATCATTATATCATTGTGAAAATGTCCACACTCTGTTGCTTGCCTCTTTCTTCTGTGGCATGCCTCCAACGCATTCAGAATTCTGCGGCCTGTCTTGCCCTTCGTGATCATGTCACTCTCTTGTTTCAGTCTCTCCACTGGTTGCCTGTTTCTCAAAGATTTTCATACAAAGTCAGTACTTTATGTTACAGGTATGTCAGTGGCACAGCTCCTGTTTATCATCGTGACCACCTCCAAATGTACACTCCTTCGGACCTCTCCGTTCTGCTTCTGATACTAGTTGTCTACAAATTCCTCAATGCAAATGTACGACAGTCGGTCGCCGCTCTTCTTCTGTCTGGTCCACACAACTGGAACGTTCTTCGCACATCTATTCGACAGACACTCACAAACTCTTTCTAGCTGAAAGACATACCTTTTCCCCCGGAAGTGATATCCCTCTCTACATATTCACTGTATTGTCCCACTGTCCTCCTGTCCTGTCCTTTACATGTTGACTGTATTGTCCACTGTCCTCCTGTCCCTACATGTTGACTGTATTGCCCACTGTCCTCCTGTCCTACATGTTGACTGTATTGCACCACTGTCCTCCTCTCCTGTCCTCTACATATTGACTGTATTGCCCCACTGTCCTCCTGTCCTGTCCTCTACATGTTGACTGTATTGCCCCACTGTCCCTCCTGTCCTGTCCTCTACATGTTGACTGTATTGCCCCACTGTCCTCCTGTCCTGTCCTCTACATGTTGACTGTATTTCCCCACTGTCCTCCTGTCCTGTCTCTACATGTTGACTGTATTGCCCCACTGTCCTCCTGTCCTGTCCTCTACATGTTGACTGTATTGCCCCACTGTCCTCCTGTCCTGTCCTCTACATGTTGACTGTATTGCCCCACTGTCCTCCTGTCCTGTCCTCTACATGTTCACTGTATTGTCCCACTATCCTCCTGTCCTGTCCTGTCCTCTACATGTTCACTGTATTGCCCCACTGCCCTCCTGTCCTGTCCTCTACATGTTCACTGTATTGCCCCACTGCCCTCCTGTCATCTACATGTTGACTGTATTGCCCCACTGTCCTCCTGTCCTGTCCTCTACATGTTGACTGTATTGCCCCACTGTCCTCCTGTCCTGTCCTCTACATGTTGACTGTATTGCCCCACTGTCCTCCTGTCCTGTCCTCTACATGTTGACTGTATTGCCCACTGTCCCCTGTCCTGTCCTCTACATGTTGACTGTATTGCCCCACTGTCCTCCTGTCCTGTCCTCTACATGTTGACTGTATTGCCCCACTGTCCCCTGTCCTGTCCTCTACATGTTGACTGTTTGCCCCACTGTCCTCCTGTCCTGTCCTCTACATGTTGACTGTGTTGCCCCACTGTCCTCCTGTCCTGTCCTCTACATGTTGACTTGTGTTGCCCCACTGCCCTCCTGTCCTGTCCTCTACATGTTGACTGTGTTGCCCCACTGCCCTCCTGTCCTGTCCTCTACATGTTGACTGTGTTGCCCCACTGCCCTCCTGTCCTGTCCTCTACGTGTTGACTGGGTTGCCCCACTGTCCTCCTGTCCTGTCCTTTACATGTTGACTGTGTTGCCCCACTGCCCTCCTGTCCTGTCCTCTACATGTTGACTGTGTTGTCCCATTGCCTCCTGTCCTGTCCTCGACATGTTGACTGTATTGCCCACTGTCCTCCTGTCTTCCCCTACATGTTGACTGTGTTGTCCCACTGTCCTCCTGTCCTGTCCTCTACATGTTGACTGTGTTGTCCCACTGTCCTCCTGTCCTGTCCTTCTACATGTTGACTGTGTAGTCCCACTATCCTCCTGTCCTGTCCTCTACATGTTGACTGTGTTGCCCCACTGTCCTCCTGTCCTGTCCTCTACGTGTTGACTGGTTGTCCCACTGTCCTCCTGTCCTCCCCGTCCTGTCCTGTCCTCTACTGTTGACTGTGTTGTCCCACTGTCCTCCTGTCCTGTCCTCTACATGTTCACTGTGTTGCCCACTGTCCTCCTGTCCTGTCCTCTACATGTTGACTGTGTTGTCCCACTGTCCTCCTGTCCTGTCCTCTACATGTTGACTGTGTTGCCCACTGTCCTCCTGTCCTGTACTCTACATGTTGACTGTGTTGTCCCACTGTCCTCCTGTCCTGTCCTCTACATGTTGACTGTGTTGCCCCACTGTCCTCCTGTCCTGTCCTCTACATGTTGACTGTGTTGTCCCCACTGTCCTCACTGTCCTGTCCTCTACATGTTGACTGTGTTGCCCCACTGTCCTCCTGTCCTGTCCTCTACATGTTGACTGTGTTGTCCCACTGTCCTCCTGTCCTGTCCTCTACATGTTGACTGTTTGCCCACTGTCCTCCTGTCCTCTACATGTTGACTGTGTTGTCCCATGTCCCTTTGTCCTCTACTGTTGACTGTTGTCCCTGTCCCGATCTACATGTGACTGTGTGTCCACTGTCTCCCACTGTCCTGTCCTTACAGTTGACTGTGTCCCACTTGCCTCTGTCCTCCCTACATGTTGACTGTGTTGCCCACTGTCCCTCCTGTCCTGTCCTCTCTAGTTACTGTGTTCACTGCTGTCTGTTGACTGTGTTCCCACTGTCCTCCTGTCCTGTCCTCTACGTGTTGACTGTGTTGTCCCACTGTCCTCCTGTCCTCCTACTGTTGACTGTGTTCCCATGTCCCCTGTCCTGTCCTACATACGTGTTGACTGTGTTGTCCCACTGTCCTCGCTGTCCCTGTCCCTCTACATGTTGACTGTGTTGCCCACTGTCCTCCTGTCCTGTCCTCTACTGTTGACTGTGTTGTCCCACTGTCCTCCTGTCCTGTCCTCTACATGTTGACTGTGTTGTCCCACTGTCCTCCTGTCCTGTCCTCTACATGTTGACTGTGTTGTCCCACTGTCCTCCTGTCCTGTCCTCTACATGTTGACTGTGTTGCCCCACTGTCCTCCTGTCCTGTCCTCTACATGTTGACTGTGTTGCCCCACTGTCCTCCTGTCCTGTCCTCTACATGTTGACTGTGTTGTCCCCACTGTCCTCCTGTCCTGTCCTCTACATGTGTGACTGTGTTGTCCCACTGTCCCCTGTCCTGTCCTCTACATGTTGACTGTTTGCCCACTGTCCTCCTGTCCTGTCCTCTACATGTTGACTGTGTTGTCCCACTGTCCTCCTGTCCTGTCCTCTACATGTTGACTGTGTTGTCCCCACTGTCCTCTCTGTCTTGCTCCTGTCCTCTACATGTTGACTGTGTTGCCCACTGTCCTCCTGTCCTTCTCTACTGTTGACTGTGTT
>JAPXFY010000018.1:74991505-74996505 GCA_030674185.1 Monoplex corrugatus
CCAAAGGTGGGGGCCGTCGAATAGTCGCGAAAATGTAAAATTTAGATGTCCTGCCGGAAAGGTGAAGGTCAAAGGGACAAAAAGTGTTTTTGACAAAGATGCGTGAATAACACTTCCTCGGCAACTTCTGGACAATGTTTACATGTTATTTTCACTGTTTGCAGCAGTCTAGCATTCTCCTTGTTTCACAGTGTCTTTTTTTTTTTTTTCATATCATGCTTCTCATGACCTTGAAAAGAACAAAATCTGTATCTGGGTTTTTTTGATGAGAAGGATAAAAATCTTCACATCTTATAAAAAAAAAAAAGAGTGTAAGAATGGCTTGACTATCTTAGGGCAATTTTAACATTTTTTGTTTGTTTGTTTGTTTGTTTGTTTGTTCTTGTTGTTTGTTTGTTTGTTGTTTTTGTTTCTGTTTTTAATTTGTTTGTTTGTTTCTTTCTTTTTTTTGGTTTGCTTTGTTTTGTTTTGTTTTTTGTTTTTGTTTTTCCATTTCTCCGTACTCTTCCTCATTTTTTTCCCCGTATCTCTCTTATCTATTTCAATCTCCCTCAAACAGAAACAAAAGGAGGCTGTTTCGTTTCAACTGGGGGTGTGAGTTTAGGTGGGTAGGTGTGCATGCGCGTGTGAGTGTTTGTGTGTGTGTGTGTGTGTGTGTGTGTGTGTGTGTGTGTGTGTGTGTGTGTGTGTTGTCTGTCTGTCTGTCTGTGTGTCTGTCTGTGTGTGTTGTGTGTGTTTTGTCGTGTTGTCTGTCTGTGTTGTCTGTGTGTGTGTGTGTGTTGTGTTGTGTCTTGTGTGTGTGTTGTGTGTGTGTGTGTGTGTGTCTGTCTGTCTGTGTGTGTGTCTGTGTCTGTGTGTGTGTGTGTGTGGTTGGTGTGGTGTGTGTGTATATACGTCTGTGCACGCACGTACGCGTCTGTGGGTCTCAGCGTGGGTCATAAAAACGTGTGACAAGGGTTTTCATAGTTCTTTATGGATGGATCTTCACCAAATTTGGGTCACAGTTGTGGTATGTTGAACAGTCACGAAAGTATAAGCTCGAAAGGTAAAGCTCCAAGGTCAAGTTCCTACACACACCCAAAAAGTGTCAAAAATTAGCACTTTCTGTGTTAGGTATGTGGACAGCACTTTTTCACAAACTTGTGACAGTATTTGTTTTGTTTTCGTTATTGTGACATCTATCATCGTGTGTGGACATCGCTTTTTTCAAAAAAACTTCTGATAACTTTTACGTCTTGTTTTCACCTTTGTGACTTCTATCATTGTCCTCGCTTCACTCGCGACAAGTTCTGTTTTGTCTGAGGCTTCTTCAAGGTCACAGTCATCTTGAGAAGTACAAAAAAACTGAATGTTCCATAATACGTTAGGGTTATTGTTAGAACGGAAAAGGACATTGTCAGAATGGCTTGACAGTCCTGTTTCTTTTCTTCTTCTGTTGCTGATTGTTTTTTCTCCCACTCCTCATAGTCTTCCTTTCTTTCTCTCTCTCTCTCTCTCTCCTCTCTCTCTCTCTCTCTCTCTCTCTCTGTCTCTCTCTCTCTCTCTTTTCCCTTCTTTCCTTTTTGTTTATTTCCTCTTTCTTTCTTGTTTCTCTTGCATCTCTTGCAGCGTTGTGCGGGAGGTCACACAGCCTTTCCCCCAAGGGAGCTGAGAAGCGAGAGAATTTCATTTGCAGTTTGCTGCTATGCAGTTTACGGCTGTATATACAACGGTGAAAAGAAACAGGCCATGCATGCTCCAATACAACATTGGGCTCAGCTGTGCCGGGTCTGTTATGGACATCCACTCGCGACAAAAGACGGTAACTCGAATTTCAGGGAAGAGAGCAACAGCCAAGCAGGCAGGCAGGCAGAAAAAACGAGAGTCAGACTGACACAGACAGACAGGGAACTCAAAAGTTTTTGCTAGTTAAATGGAATTTTTGTATTCTTTACAATTCCTTATCAGGGTTCCGGTTTAAAACATGGTTTGAGCGCCGTGGACCGTAAGGGCCATTTTAGGGGCAGTTAAACCACGCGCATGATTTCAAGAGAGCCACACGTTTTTTTCCTACGTGTGTTTCGCCTACAGTTTGTTCACCAAACCTTTGCCCCCCCCCCCCCCCTCCATTTCTGTTATTGTGTCGACAGGGTCGTTTTGCCTGTGCGTTCACGTTTGCGTGTAACCAAAAGAACTAGATAATAGATAGATATAGATAGATAGAAGATAGATAGATAGATAGATAGACAGATAGATAGAAGACAGACAGATAGAAGACAGATAGATAAAAACAGACAGATAGATAGATAGAAGACAGACAGACAGACAGACAGACAGACAGATAGACAGACAGACAGACAGAGACAGAGACAGACAGACAGACAAACAGACAGACATAGAGAGACAGACAGAGAAAGACTGATACAAGGTAAACAGCCGTAGGCGAAACAAAAATTCTGGAGAATGTGTAGGCGAAAGGTGCATAGATAAATAAAACCGTGCGTAGGCGAAACCTGTGTGTCATCAGAATCAGTGAGCATCAAGACACGTGACGACATAACTAAAACAACAACAACAACATCCCAGCCAAACTTGTAGCAACCAACAGTCTTCACCTGACAGAGAAGCCGTTTAACCCTTTGACTCCCCCCACCCCCACCCTGTTCACCAGCAGCATCCTGCATTGTCAACCCATCCTAGAAAAGCAAAAACTTAACCCTTTGACTTCCTCACCCAATCCACCAGCTTCATGTGTAGGAAGCTGGTGGATAGGGTGAGGAAGTCAAAGGGTTAAGTTTTTGCAGTTGGTGGATAGGGAGCGGAGGAGTCAAAGGGTTAATTAATCAAAACGATCTATTTGCAATGGGAGCATCCACCCCCACCCCTACCCCTACTTCACAGAAGCAAGTAGGCAATGAGCCAGTCTATCGTGGGGCAACAAGATAAAAGTTAAAGGCTGACCCCGTCACCATGAGGTCGCAGGGGAGTGAGGTGGTACAGTGCACAATATCCTTGGGGGGTCAGCATCATGAGGAGGGAGGTTGCTCATCTGCCCCCCCCCCTCCACGCCCTATCGTCCCTACCAGGAAAGAGAGTGGTGGTGGTGGTGGTGGATGGTAGTCGTCGTCGTTGTCGTCGTCCTGTGATGGTGGCGATGGTGGCGGTGGTGATGGTGGTGGTGGTGATGGTAATGGCAGTGGTGCTGGTGCTGGTGCTGGTGGTGATGGTGATGATGGTGGTGATGATGGTGGTGATGGTGGTGGTGATGGTGGTGATGATGGTGGTGATGATGGTGATGATGGTGGTGATGATGGTGATGATGATGGTGATGGTGGTGGTGGTGATGGTGGTGATGATGGTGGTGGTGGTGGTGCTGCTGATAGTGGTGATGATGGTGGTGGTGGTGGTGATGGTGGTGATGATGATGAGGGTGGCTGTGATGATGGTGGTGATGAAGTGTGGTGGTGGTGTGTTGCTGGTGCTGGTGGTGGGTGGTGGTGGCGGTGGTGGTAGTGGTGATGGTGGTGGTCTGGTGCTGGTGGTCGTGCTGGCGGTGTGGTGGTGTGGTGTGTGCTGGTGCTGGTGGTAGTGATGATGATAGTGGTAGTGGTGATGATGGTGGTAGTGGTGGTGGTGGTGGTAGTGCTGGTGGTGGTGGTGCTGCTGCTGCTGCTGGTGGTGCTGGTGGTGCTGGTGGTGGTGCTGGTGGTGCTGGTGGTGCTGGTGGTGCTGGTGGTGCTGTGGTGCTGGTCCTGGTCCTGGTGGTAGTGGTGGTGGTGCTGGTGGTGGTGGTGGTGCTGGTGGTGGTGCTGGTGGTGGTGGATGGTAATGGTGGTGGTGGTGATGATGGTGCTGGTGGTAGTGGTGCTGGTGCTGGTGGTAGTGGTGCTGGTGGTGATGGTGGTGATGATGGTGGTGATGGTAATGGTGGTGGTGGTAGTGGTGATGGTAGTGGTGCTGGTGGTGGTGCTGGTGGTGGTAGTGGTGATGGTGGTGGTGCTGGTGGTGGTGGTGGTAGTGGTGGTGGTGCTGGTGGTGGTGCTGGTGCTGGTGCTGGTGGTGGTAGTGGTGGTGGTGGTGGTAGTGGTGATGGGTGTGGTGGTGGTGGTGGTAGTGGTGATGGTGGTGGTGGTGCTGGTGGTGCTGGTGGTGGTGGTGGTGGTGGTAGTGGTGATGGTGGTGGTGCTGGTGGTGGTGGTGGCGGTAGTGGTGATGGTGATGGTGGTGCTGGTGGTGGTGATGGTGATGGTGGTGCTGGTAGTGGTGGTGATGGTGATGGTGGTGGTGGTGATAGTGGTGGTGCTGGTGGTAGTGATGGTGGTAGTGGTGCTGGTGGTGCTGGTGGTGGTTGTGGTGATGGTGGTGCTTGTCGTGGTGGTAGTGGTGATGGTGGTGCTGGTCGTGGTGGTAGTGGTGATGGTGGTGCTGGTGGTAGTGGTGGTGGTGGTAGTGGTGGTGGTTGTGGTGATGGTGGTGTAGTGATGGTGGTAGTGGTGATGGTGGTGCTGGTGATGTGGTGGTGATGGTGATGGTGCTGGTGGTAGTGGTGGTGGTTGTAGTGGTGGTGGTTGTGGTGGTGGTGGTGGTGGTGATGGTGGTGGTGTGTTGCTGGTGGTGATGGTAGTGGTGGTAGTGGTGATGGTGGTGGTGCTGGTGCTCGTGATGGTAGTGGTGATGGTGGTGGTGGTGGTGGTAGTGGTGGTATAACCCAGTTTCAGCTGGATGCCACACTCACGGAAAATCAGACTCAAACCCAGGCAGTCCAACTGCAAGGCAGGACCTCCTTTACCACACCAACATGTAAAGCATGTTTAACCCTTTGACTCCCGCACCCTATCCACCAACTGCAAAAACGTAACCCTTTGATTCCCTCAACCTGTCCTTCCTGCAAGAAAATGGTGGATAGGGTGAAAGAACCAAAGGGTTAAATTTTTGCTTTGTTGGCATGGTTGGCAGTGCAAAAAGCTGGTGGACAGGGTGAGGGAACCAAAGGGTTAAATTTTTGCTTTGTTGGTATGGTT
>JAPXFY010000018.1:75011505-75014005 GCA_030674185.1 Monoplex corrugatus
GATGATGATGATGATGATGATGATGATGATGATCCAGGAACTGACCTGCTGCCCAACTGCTGCCAAACTGCTTCTTGGGATCTCTTCATTACTTCGTCTCCCTATTGAATTCTATTGAAGGACATATCAAACAACCAGACAGAGAGAGATACGTGTGTGTATGTATGGGGGGGGGGGGGGTCCTGAGAGTGTTGGCCAAGGTAATTCCTCTTCTCTATTGGTGTCAGTATTATATTTCATAGATCCTGTCCTCCTTGCTTATGCAGGCCCCAGTAGCTCAGTTGGTTTCAGCGTTGGCTTCACATGCTAATAGTTGTGGGTTCGAATCCGGGGAGCGCTACATTAAAACTGGCCTTCTGACCGTCCCATCTTAACATCATTGTTGTTCTGGTGGTGTCGGTATAGAATTAGATAAATCCCTCTCCACCCACTACCCTGGGATGGTTATCCCCGTCGGCCGTATCACCTGAGGTGGATGTCGACGTAAAAACCGAACCAAATCAATGAAAAACCTCCTTGTATTTCAAGGACTTGCCATAGCATTAGGGCCATGTTCAGGCTCGGCAGATGTCAGTGTTCCCCCGTGGGGATGCCGGGGGCTCTTTCAGTATAAACAGAAAACCCACCTTCTGGAAATTCCGTGCTAGAAATTTCATCTTTTCTGTCACTCTCTTTGTTTCTACCTTGTTCCTTTGCTTTCTGTCATTTCTTCCTGTCATTTCTGCCTTGCTGGTCCATTCACCTGTATGTGTTCGATAAGTCTTATGTACTTTTTCTTCGGATTGATAATAGGTGTACATGTTGGCTGTAGGGAGGTGAGATATGCGGAAGCAATTTTAGGTAATTCATGCCTGTTTTTATGTATGTTTGGTGTCCTTATGTATGCTTATATTTGTATTCAGGTTGTTTTTTTTAAATCTCCCCTGTGCGATAAATTGGACAGAGTGGTCAACGCCAGGGGCATGTCCTTAGATTATGTGCGCGAATGCATTGATATATGTACTTAATTTTCTTTTTTTTTTCCTGGTTATAGCCCTGATATGGCTCTAACGCAGTCGGTGGGCTATAAACAGCAATAATGATAACAATATGTCAGTGGAGCACATACGGAGCTATCCAAGTGTCATAAATAACTCTTTAACATATTGCCATTGCTGAAGCATTCGGGAAGCTTTGATGGAAGATCTCCACGGCGGATCCAGAATATTAAATTAACCCTTTGACTTATGCACCCTATCCATCAACTGCAAAAACTTAACCCTTTGTCTTCTTTGCCTTATCCCCAGCTTCCTGCAGGTAAAGAAGTCAAAGGGTTAAGTTTTTGCTTGACTAGCATGGTTGACAATGCATGATGCTGGTGGACAGGGTGTGGAAATGAACAGGTCAAACAACACAACACCAAAGAAGACATAGCCAGGCAATCTTACATCAGCAATATTGTCAACGAGGCAATAAAGAGGAGAGAAAGATGGCTGACCGACTTTCTCACAATGGACAGATCAGAACCAGATTACCTTACATCGCTTTGTCATAAGCACTGCCTGAGGGTAAAAAAGAACAGGGTAGACCAACACGTACCTACTGGTACACCATCTGTCAAGAGATGTAGGAAGCACGGAAGATGTGCAGCGAATTCAAATGGCTTCCTCAAGGCCGTTGCGGCTGGACGAGGTTGGTTAACGCATTTCATCTGTCAGGACAGAAGAGAAACGATTGACTGATTATTGTGGAAAGTGTGTGACCTATCATTAAGGAAATATTGTCTTCGCCTACTTAATAGATTGACTGATTATTGTGGAAAGTGTGTGACCTATCATTAAGGAATTATTGTCTTCACCTACTTAATAGATTGACTGATTATTGTGGAAAGTATGTGACCTATCATTAAGGAATTATTGTCTTCCCTACTTAATAGATTGACTGATTATTGTGGAAAGTATGTGACCTATCATTAAGAATTATTGTCTTCACCTACTTAATAGATTGACTGATTATTGTGGAAAGTATGTGACCTATCATTAAGGAATTATTGTCTTCGCCTACTTAATAGATTGACTGATTATTGTGGAAAGTATTGACCATCAAGAATCCCTGATTGACTGAATTGTGGAAGTATTGCTATCATTAGAATATTGTCTTCGCCTACTTAATAGATTGACTGATTATTGTGGAAAGTATGTGACCTATCATTAAGGAATTATTGTCTTCACCTGGTAGATAGACAGCAGAGGCTTTGTACACTGACCTGGGATGGGGTGGGGGTGGGTGGGGGCTTTCTATCATGTGAGACGAGTAGTTCATACAGAATAGCTAGTTGTGTTGTGATTCAAACCTTTCATTATTTGTTTATTTACTTTATATGTATGCTCCTTTCTGTGAAGATAAGATACACAGATACACATGTCATTTACATGTAACCAAGATTATTCTAATGATAAGCTGATATCATACCAGTATAAAATGTAGACTATGTAAAACATAGGCTAGGTAAAACATAGGT
>JAPXFY010000018.1:75021505-75026505 GCA_030674185.1 Monoplex corrugatus
GTTGGTTGGTTTTGTTTGTCTTCGTCATTGGTTGGTTGTTTTGTTTGTCTTCGTCATTGGTTGTTGGTTTTGTTTGTCTTCGTCATTGGTTGGTTGTGTTTGTCTTCGTCATTGTGTTGGTTTTGTTTGTCTTCGTCATTGTTGGTTGGTTTTGTTTGTCTTCGTTATTGGTTGGTTTTGTTTGTCTTCGTCATGGTTGGTTGGTTTTGTTTTTGGTTTTGTTTGTCTTCTCATTGTTGTTGTGTTTGTTGTTTTTGGTTTTGTTTGTCTTCGTCATTGGTTGGTTTTTGTTTGTTTCGTCATTGGTTGGTTTTGTTTGTCTTCGTCATTGGTTGGTTTTGTTTGTCTTCGTCATTGGTTGGTTGGTTTTGTTTGTCTTCGTCATTGGTTGGTTGGTTTTGTTTGTCTTCGTCATTGGTTGGTTGGTTTTGTTTGTCTTCGTCATGTTGTTGGTTTTGTTTGTCTTCGTCATTGGTTGGTTTTGTTTGTCTTCGTCATTGTTGTTGTTTGTTTGTCTTCGTCATTGGTTGGTTTTGTTTGTCTTCGTCATTGTTGGTTTTGTTTGTCTTCGTCATGGTTGTTGTTTGTTTGTCTTCGTCATGTTGGTTTGTTGTCTTGTCATGTGGTTGGTTTGTTTGTCTTCGTCATTGGTTGGTTGGTTTTGTTTGTCTTCGTCATTGGTTGGTTGGTTTGTTTGTTTCGTCATTGGTTGGTTGTTTGTCTTCGTCATTGGTTGGTTGGTTTGTCTGTCGTCATTGGTTGGTTGGTTTGTTTGTCTTCGTCATTGGTTGGTTTTGTTTGTCTTCGTCATTGGTTGGTTTGTTTGTCTTCGTCATTGGTTGATTAGTTTGTTGTCTTCGATCATTGGTTGTTGGTTTTGTTTGTCTTCGTCATGTTGTTGGTTTTTGTTTGTCTTCGTCTTGGTTGGTTTGTTTGTCTTCGTCATTGGTTTGGTTGGTTTGTTTGTCTTCGTCATGTTGTTGGTTGTTGTCTTCGTCACATGGTTGGTGTTTTGTTTGTCTTCGTCATTGGTTGGTTGGTTTTGTTTGTCTTCGTCATTGGTTGGTTGGTTTTGTTTGTCTTCGTCATTGGTTGGTTGGTTTGTTTGTCTTCGTCATTGGTTGGTTGTTTGTTTGTCTTTGTGTTCATTGGTTGGTTGGTTTTGTTTGTCTTCGTCATTGGTTGGTTGGTTTTGTTTGTCTTCGTCATTGGTTGGTTGGTTTTGTTTGTCTTCGTCATTGGTTGTTGGTTTTGTTTGTCTTCGTCATGTGTTGGTTTTGTTTGTCTTCGTCATTGTTGGTTGGTTTTGTTTGTCTTCGTCATTGGTTGGTTGGTTTTGTTTGTCTTCGTCATTGGTTGTTGGTTTTTTTGTCTTCGTCATTGGTTGTTGGTTTGTTTGTCTTCGTCATGGTTGGTTTTGTTTGTCTTCGTCATTGGTTGAGTTGGTTTGTTTGTCTCATATGGTTGGTTGGTTTGTTTGTCTTCGTCATTGGTTGGTTGGTTTGTTGTCTTCGTCATTGGTTGGTTGGTTTTGTTTGTCTCGTCAGTTGGTTGGTTTGTTTGTCTCGTCATTGTTGGTTTTGTTTGTTTCGTCATTGGTTGTGGTTTTTGTTTGTCTTCGTCATGTTGGTTGGTGTTGTTGTCTTCGTCATTGGGTTGGTTTGTTTGTCTTCGCATCTTGGTTGGTTTGTTTGTCTTCGTCATTGTTGGTTGGTTTTTTGTTTTCGTCATTGTTGGTTGGTTTTGTTTGTCTTCGTCATTGGTTGGTTTTGTTTGTCTTCGATCATTGGGTTGGTTTTGTTTGTCTTCGTCTATTGGTTGTGTTTTGTTTGTCTTCGTCATTGGTTGGTTGGTTTGTTTGTCTTCGTCATTGGTTGGTTGGTTTGTTTGTCTTCTATTGGTTGTTTTGTTTGTCTTCGTCATTGGTTGGTTTTTGTTTGTCTTCGTCATGTTGGTTGGTTTTGTTTGTCTTCGTCATTGGTTGGTTGGTTTGTTTGTCTTCGTCATTGGTTGTGTTTTGTTTGTCTTCGTCTTGGTTGGTTGGTTTTGTTTGTCTTCGTCATTTGGTTGGTTTTGTTTGTCTTCGTCATTGGTTGGTTGGTTTGTTTGTCTTCGTCATTTGGTTGGTTTTGTGTTCGTCTTTTGGTTTGTCTTCGTCTTCGTCATTGGTTTGTGTTTGTCTTCGTCATTGGTTGGTTTTTGTTTGTCTTCGTCATTGGTTGGTTGGTTTGTTTGTCTTCGTCATTGGTTGGTTTTGTTTGTCTTCGTCATTGGTTGGTTTTGTTTGTCTTCGTCATTGGTTGGTTTTGTTTGTCTTCGTCTTGTTGGTTGGTTTTGTTTGTCTTCGTCATTGGTTGGTTGGTGTTGTTTGTCTTCGTCATTGGTTGGTTGGTTTGTTTGTCTTCGTCGTTGGTTGGTTGGTTTGTTTGTCTTCGTCATTGGTTGGTTTTGTTTGTCTTCGTCATTGGTTGGTTTTGTTTGTCTTCGTCATTGGTTGGTTGGTTTTGTTTGTCTTCGTCATTGATTGGTTTTGTTTGTCTTCGTCATTGGTTGTTTTGTTTGTCTTCGTCATTGGTTGGTTTTGTTTGTCTTCGTCATTGGTTGGTTGGTTTGTTTGTCTTCGTCATTGGTTGGTTTTGTTTGTCTTCGTCATTGGTTGGTTTTGTATTTTTTCCAGTTTTAGCAGGTTTGTCTGTGACAACATAGTGCTGCACAGTCCAGGTAGAACCAGGTAGAAAATGTAAGCTGTGCAGAGTGGATAGGGACAGAAAAGGTAAGAGACATGCTAACAGCGAGTTGTATGGAGGGCCACGATCGCCAATGCCATGTGGCATGGCAAATGATGATGGTTATACGCCGTTTTCACAAAATGAGGTTACAAACAGCGTTAGTTAAAACGAACTGGTGTGTTTAATGCAACTCTAAAAATGTTGAGCGCGTTTTCTTAAAGTGAGCTCACAGCTCTTCACATCGACAGAAACTACTTAAAGACACAATGAAAGAAGTATATGGAGGGAAGACTACATCTCATACACTCGCTTCATCAATCAAGATCACACCACCCATCCAAAATATAGAAATACACGACAAACAATCACACCATGGGTACAAAGTAGTTCAGAAACTTGCAATGATCAATACTAATTAAACAAATGAGTCAGACTTGACTGAAAAAAAAGACCATGAAAGTGGAGTGTCTTTTACTGAGTGGAAAGGTAGTTGGATCGTTGGGATTTTTTGGGAAAGTCAACGACGACAAATGACCATTATGTGTAGAGATGTCCGTCTGAAAGACAACAATGACCAAAGCCCTGATGAACTCATTGCTCTGTGTCTGTCTCTGTCTCTGTCTCTCTCTCTCTCTCCTCCCTCCCTCTCTCTCTCTCTCTCTCTCTCTCTCTCTCTCTCTCTCACTCTCTTGTTGTTTTCTTACGACAAGTACAAAGAAAGATAATCAGCAGATGAAATATCGATGTTCAGTAAATCACACTGACAAAGAAAGAATCACCATGACCACGCTGGTCACTTTCTGTTATTGTTGTTTCCTTTACGCTTTCCCCCACCCTTCCCCACTTTCTGGCGATTTATGACGTTAGGAGATGCTGACATGAAGCTTGTCTTTTTGTCTACAGTTCAGGATGCACCACAGATGTGCTGCTGTTTCTCTGTGCATGCTCTTCGCTTTCTTTCACCGTGGCCAGACTTGTCTGTCGGCTTTTGAACATACATCATGGCTGTGATCTTGTATTGCAGGGCCCAGTGGGCAGCGAGAGAGGAGAGGTAGGGAGGCAGACCGACCGAAAAATGGGAGCATCAGACTACAACTGATTTATGTGTCCCAGACCAAACGGCCCTCCAGGTCATGGGGGATGGGGGCTATAGACTAGAATCTGCTGTACCGTTTGCTGGCTGCTCCTTTCTGTGAATGCCCATAACACACAATAAAACTTAGTGTTCCCATACCAGCAGTACATTTTTAAGTCTCAGCCCACGGACATAAACAAAGCCCTCCCCCCTCCCCCCCCCCCCCCTTGCATGGCCTACATAACTGCTCCCTCTGAGTTTTCTCAACGACCAATCAGAAGCCAGGATTTTTACAAACTTCAGCCCTTTAAAAGGCAAAATGTTACAGTTTTCATGGTTGCAAAAATAAATATTTAACATCGAAACAGGCTTACCTGCATGTCTTATAGCATTCAATAGCAGTAAACACAACAAAATTACTATCGCACGATGAGTTCAAAGTCCTGAGTCTGGACATACGTGGCACTGAAGTCTGAACTGGGAGTGGGTCGGGTCACCATTTTGTGTGTAAGTTCAGCATTGCAGAGTTTTCAAAGTGGTTTCTGGCATAGTGAAATAACTAACCACGACAAATGCATAATCAATTTTAACTTTAAATACATCCACTGAACACAAGACTGCAATAACTGTTTTAACAACGCTTTCATGACATATTAACAAAGTTGACAGCGCGGACTTTTTTTAAAGCATATTTGTGACCCTCCACCACGGAATGAGTCGGATTGCACCTGACACAGTTTTTCGCTAGCAGCGATAGTTCATGCAGGGGGTCAGGGACCAATTTTGAGATTTTCACTGAAAATGATTCTGTGGTCATTATTTTATGTCTTGCTAAAATACTTGTGCTTATTTGATCTTATAAACGGGTGAAAAGTGTAGCTCTATTAGACGTACCTGGTTGCTATGGGCATAAGTGTGACATTTTCAAACTACGATTTCTGAAATATGCATTTTTCCACATATCCATCTTTAAAAGGTCATAACTTTGAAAATGAATGCCCGATTTTAATAAAATTTGGATCTGTGAAAACTGCGTTTTTTGCTTATTCGTTTCATTTAAAAACAAAAAAAATCACCCCAGGTGCATTGCGACTCATTCCGTGGTGGAGGGTCATATTTCATTAATCCTCAGTTCACTAAGGAAAGCAACTGTAGGCCAACAATGAAGACTAGCTGAAATCACATCACTCATCCAG
>JAPXFY010000018.1:75029005-75056505 GCA_030674185.1 Monoplex corrugatus
CCTGTTCTATGCAGTTTACCAAGCTGCCGTAAAGCATTCTGTTTCCTACAGCAAACGCTGTCTAGCGCCCTACATCAATAAACAGTTTGAAAATTCAGTTTCATTTTACTCTGCATGCTCCTTTCTTTCAAATTATGCAAATATCTGTTTATGTATCAATACAGCAGTTAGCTACAATAAGCTTAAAAAAACAAAAAGATAAAAGAACAAAAAAGAAAACAAAGAATAAGCGAACAACATACTGACATCTTCATTCTATCTTAATGTATCAATACAGCATTCAGGTACAATAAGCTTAAAAAGTTAAAAAGATAAAAGAAGAAAAAAGAAAAAGCTAACAGCGTACTGACATCTTGATTTCTCCCCACCACCCCCACTCCACCCCAATTCACCTCCATGAATTTTAATAACATTCCTATCATAACAAACACATGTTGGCTTTACATTCCTGTCATAACAAACACAACATGTTGGGTCTACATTCCTATCATAACAAACAATATGTTGGCTTTACATTCCTATCATAACAAACAACATGTTGGGTCTACATTCCTATCATAACAAACACAATATGTTGGCTTTACATTCCTATCATAACAAACACAACATGTTGGGTCTACATTCCTATCATAACAAACACAACATGTTGGCTTTACATTCCTATCATAACAAACACATGTTGACTTTACATTCCTATCATAACAAACACAACATGTTGGGTCTACATTCCTATCATAACAAACAACATGTTGGCTTTACATTCCTATCATAACAAACACAACATGTTGGCTTTACATTCCTATCATAACAAACACAACATGTTGGCTTAACATTCCTATCATAACAAACAACATGTTGGGTCTACATTCTTATCATAACAAACACAATATGTTGGCTTTACATTCCTATCATAACAACACAACATGTTGGCTTTTACATTCCTATCATAACAAACACATGTTTGGCTTTACATTCCTATCATAACAAACAACATGTTGGTTTACATTCCATACAAACAAACAAACATTTGGCTTTACTTAAACAAAACACTTTCTACATTCCTAACAAACAAACATGTTGGCTTTACATTCCTATCATAACAAACACAATTTGGCTTTACATTCCTATCATAAAACAAACATGTTGGCTTTACATTCCTATCATAACAAAACAGTGTTGCTTTAACAAATCCAATATTAGCATTAATTCTTCATACAACATTCCATCTATCATAACAAAACAACATGTTGGCTTTACATTCCTATCATAACAACCAACATGTTGGCTTTACATTCCTATCATAACAAACAAACATGTTGGCTTTACATTCCTATCATAACAAACACAACATGTTTCTTTCACATTCTATCATAACAAACACAACATGTTGGCTTAACATTCCTATCATTAACAAACAACAATTGGCTTTACATTCCATCTAAACAAACACAACAGTTGGTTTACATTCCTATCATAAAACACACATGTTGTTAATTCACTATCATAACAAACAACATCTTGGCTTTACATTTCTATCATAACAAACATTGCTTACATTGTTATCATAACAAAACACAAATTTTACTTCCTATCATAACAAACACAACAGTTGGTTACATTCTATCATAACAAACACATTTGGCTTTACATTCCCTAAACAAACATTCATACATGTTGGCTTACAACCATTTAACAAAACAAACAATTGGTTTACATTCCTATCATAACAAACAAATTACAATTCTTTCATACAAACAAACAATGTTGGCTTTAATTCCTTCATAACAAAACATTTGCTTACATTCTATCATAACAAACACAACTTGGTCATACATCAAACACTTTAATCATCATAACACAACATGGTTACATTCCTATCATACAACAAACAAAAACATTCATTTACATTCTACAAACAAACAAATTGGTTTCTTCCTATACAAACACAACAAGTTGGTTTACATTCCTATCATAACAAACAAACATGTTGGCTTTACATTCCTACAATAACATAAACATTGTTATCTACAAACAAACATGTTGTTACATTCCTATATAAACAACAGTGGCTTACTTCATATAACAAAACACTGTGGTTACTTTAACATACATATAACAACCAAGTGGCTTCATCACATACACACATTCTACATTCTACATACAACCAACATGTGGCTTTACATTCCATCAAAAAACACACAGTGTTTACATTCTATAAAACAACATGTGCTTTACATCCTATATAACAACAAACATGTGTTACATTCTCAACAACATGTTTTCATCATAAACAACTGTTGGGTTACATTCCATCATAAACAACATGTTGGCTTACATTCCTATCATAACAAACATGTTGCTTTACATTCCTACATAACAAACACAACTGTTGGTTTACATTCCTATAAAACAACATGTTGGCTTTACATTCTATCATAACAAACAATTTGCTTTACATTCCTATAACAAACACAACATGTTGTTCATTCTATCATAACAACACAAGTGCTTACATTCCTATCATAACACAAACATGTTGGCTCTTAACAACATGTTACATCTAACAACAACAGTTGTTACATTCTTATCACATTCTCTCATAAAACTGTTTACATTCTTACAACAATGTTCATCATCAAACAAACATGTGCTTTACATTCCTATAACAAACTGTTGTTACTTTAAACAACATGTTGGTTACATTCTTCATACACAATTCTTAACAAACAACACAACTGTTGCTACATCTATATACAAACACATGTTGGTTTACATTCCTATCATAACAAACACTGTTGGCTTTACATTCCTATCATAACAAACACAACATGTTGGCTTTACATTCCTATCATAACAAACACACATGTTGGCTACATTCCTACTAAAACACAACATGTGTTACATTCCTATCATAACAAACACACATGTTGGCTTTACATCCTATCATAACAAACAACATGTTGGTTTACATTCCTACATAACAAACAAACATGTTGGCTTTACATTCCTATCATAACAAACAAACATGTTGGCTTTACATTCCTATCATAACAAACACACATGTTGGCTTTACATTCCTATCAAAAAACACAACATTTGGCTTACATTCCTATCATAACAAACAACATGTTGGCTTTACATTCCTATCATAACAACACATGTTGTTACATTCCTTCTAACAACAAACATGTGGTACATTCTTCAAACACACATGTGTTACATTCCTAATAACAAACAATGTTGGCTTACATTCACATAACACACATGTTGCTTACTTCTATCATAACAACACATGTGGTTACATCCTATATACAACACATGTTGTTAATCCTATCAACAACACTGTTGGCTTTACTTCCTACATACAACACATGTTGGTTACATCCTATCAAACAACACATTTGGTTATCTTCATACAACAAACATGTGGCTTACTCTATCAACAACACGTTGTTACATTCCTATCAAACAAACAATGTGGCTTCATTCTATAACAAAACATTGGTTCATCCATCATAACAACAACATGTTGTTACATCTATCAACACAATTGGTTACTTCCATCATAACAAACAGTGTTCATTCTCATAACACAATTTGGTCATTTATACAAACATTGTTACCTACAACATGTTGGCTTTACATTCCTATCATAACAAACACAACATGTTGGCTTTACATTCCTATCATAACAAACAACATGTTGGCTTTACATTCTTATCATAACAAACACAACATGTTGGCTTTACATTCCTATCATAACAAACACAACATGTTGGCTTTACATTCCTATCATAACAAAACAACATGTTGGCTTTACATTCCTATCATAACAAACACAACATGTTGGCTTTACATTCCTATCATAACAAACACAAATGTTGGCTTTACATTCCTATCATAACAAACACAACATGTTGGCTTTACATTCCTATCATAACAAACACAACATGTTGGCTTTACATTCCTATCATAACAAACACAACATGTTGGCTTTACATTCCTATCATAACAAACACAACATGTTGGTTTACATTCCTATCATAACAAACACAACATGTTGCTTTACATTCCTATCTATAACAAACACACATGTTGGCTTTACATTCCTATCATAACAAACACAACATGTTGGCTTTACATTCCTATCATAACAAACACAACATGTTGGCTTTACATTCCTATCATAACAAACACAACATGTTGGCTTTACATTCCTATCATAACAAACACAACTGTTGGCTTTACATTCCTATCATAACAAACACAACATGTTGGCTTTACATTCCTATCATAACAAACAACAATGTTGGGTTTACATTCCTATCATAACAAACAAACATGTTGGCTTTACATTCCTATCATAACAAAACAACATGTTGGCTTTACATTCCTATCATAACAAAACAACATGTTGGCTTTACATTCCTATCATAACAAACAACATGTTGGCTTTACATTCCTATCATAACAAACACAACATGTTGGCTTTACATTCCTATCATAACTATCATAACAAACACAACATGTTGGCTTTACATTCCTATCATAACTATCATAACAAACACAACATGTTGGCTTTACATTCCTACCATAACAAACACAACATGTAGGCTTTACATTCCTATCATAACAAACACGACATGTTGGCTTTACATTCCTATCATAACTATCATAACAAACACAACATGTTGGTTTTTACATTCCTATCATAACTATCATAACAAACACAACATGTTGGCTTTACATTCCTATCATAACAAACACAACATGTTGGCTTTACAACCTTCACAAAGCTGATTGTTAGTGATACGTTCAGACATCTTTTGTACCGACATGAAATTCTGTAAACAGATTCCTGCCATAACGAACAAAACGTGCTAGGTAAATACTGCCGGCAGTACGGACTCTTGTCACTTAATCTGCCCAGAAACTAGTTGTTGTAGTTCACTGGCTACATGCATAGCACACACTTAGGTCAGTCCATAGAGATGTATGATGGCATAGACTGGCAACTCAACGAACTCATAGCCTGCTTCGGCCTGAGCATCAGTTCTTACTTTGTATCTCGAAACAACATTGTGACAAGTCAAAGATTGGTTTGGTTTAGTTTTTAGGTCAGCACCCATCTCAGGTGATATGGCCGACGGGGATAACTATCCCAAGGAAGTGGGGGAAGGGGGGTCTTATCTAATCCTATCTGACACACCAGAACAACAATGATGTTAAGATGGGACAGTAGAAGCAGTTTAATGAGGACCTTATCTAATCCACAACCACAACAACAATGATTTAAGATGGGACAGTGAGAACGCCAGTTTTTAATGTAGCGCACCCCTGGGATTCGAACCCACAACCATCAACATTAAATCCGATTCTCAAACCAACTGAGTCAAAGACTGGTAAAGAATGTTACATTTATGTGGCGATAGTTTTCTCTTATTTGTATGTTACTGACCACGATGGGCGCCTTTTTCTCAAGACTCTCTCGTGTTCTCTTTCAATTTTGAGAATTTTTGATTGCAGACTTCTCCACCATCATCGTCATCAAGTGCCCTGCCACATGGTGTTGGCGATGAATGGCCCTCCATATGCATCTATCCCTTGTTGCTGCAAGTACATCTTCCACCCTATCTGTCCTTGGCCACTCTGCAAGTCCGTCCAATATTTTTCCCTGGATCTGCCTGGCGCTCTTTCCCTCCAGCTTTCCTATTGTGACCAGGTGCTCCAATTTCCCTTTCCTGATAAACTTGCCTATAAATATTGCCTGTCTTTTCCTAATCTTCCTTACGAATGATCTTCTTGTGTCTGCCTCCATCAAGACTGTCTTCTTTGTTTTCTTTGCTGTCCGTGGAACTCTCAACATTCTTCTTAGAAACCACATCCCGCTGCCTCAATCTTGTTCTAGCTTTGCTTGTTGACTGTCCACGCCTCACAACCATATAACATTATCGGTTCCATATAACATTCAAGAACTCTCTTCCTGATGTTAGTTGATAGGCATCTGTCTCCGTTCAGCACAATCTGTTTGCTAATTGCTTAGCATCTTCTGTTTTGCCGATGACAGAAATTTACCACAATACTGAACAGCGCTACATTAATGACACAAGAACGTTATTTTGCTGTACATGCTAGAGGGAAAAAAAACATTGCACAGCAAGGCTATTATATCACAGAACGTAACAAAGCTGGGTGCATGTTTCGCTATCTATGTCTGTGGTCTTTCATTGTTTATTGTGTACCAATTCCAGTGGGCTCATGACCCATCTTAAACGACCTGAAAATGGCGGACAGCGTAGATATGCCTCATGTCAGTGTTGGAGGGGGGGGGGGGCTTTAGTATAAGTGGACAACATGATGCACGGTAGTCGCTCTCAGCCCATGAATTAGGTAGATAGGTAGAATCTCGAGGCATCAAGACCTCTCCTGTACACAGGACGTATGCTCAAGTTCACAGCATATGCTGAACGTTCAAATGTATCTAAACCTCACAGTGGTTATGATATAACGCATATGTGACCTCCCACCACGAAATCAGTCTTAACTCGCAGTCAGTCGAACAGCACTAGGAACTGAAAAGGTGACTGAGGTTCTATCTGGGGTGTTTTGACTTTTTCTCAAAATTGATTTCTGTAGACTATAATCTATCCCCCACAGAATTTTTTTTTCTTGAAAAAATATTATTAATCAATCTAAAATGGTATTTCAATGCACTGATTACAGCAGAAAGAACGCAATTTCCTACCAAAAGTACCTATTTTTGTCTCTTATTATAAACCTTAACCTGTGCAGTACCCGCACATGTAATATACTGACGGAAAGTTCTTTGGTGCACCTTTCAGATAATGACAGCGAAAATTAGAAACAAACTGGGTCAAAGCCACCAAATAAAGAAATTTAAGGAAAATGTGTAGGAGAGCACACAAAAACTTTAGAGGCCGTTTTCTCAAAATGGCCGTCATACAACTTCATGAATTTAAACATACATAACTTCTACTTTTTTTTTTTTTTGAGTACAAGCTTTATTCAAGTACCAAAATAACCAGCAGAATGTACACTTTCCAGTGATATGTATATCTCAATATGCCCAAAATGCTAATTAAGACTGATTTCGTGGTGGGAGGTCACATATATGTATTCAACCTGGCTATGACCCTTTCTTCAAAAAACTGAAATAGAATGTGAAGAGAAACAACATATTAAGAGTGCTCCAAAATGCATCAAGCAGTAGCCTGCAGTGAACGATAAGTCTATATATGTAGCACCACACACATTCTATATATGTAGCACCACACACATTCTATATATGTAACACCACACACATTCTATATATGTAGCACCACACATTCTATATATGTAACACCACACACATTCTATATATGTAGCACCACACACATTCTATATACGTAGCACCACACACATTCTGTATATGTAGCACCACACACATTTTATATATGTAGCACCACACACATTCTATATATGTAGCACCACACATTCTATATATGTAGCACCACACACATTCTATATATGTAGCACCACACACATTCTATATATGTAGCACCACACATTCTACATATGTAGCACCACACATTCTATACATGTAGCACCACACACATTCTATACATGTAACACCACAACACATTCTATATATCTAGCACCACACACATTCTATATATGTAGCACCACACACATTCTATATATATAGCACCACACACATTCTATATATGTAACACCACACACATTCTATATATCTAGCACCACACATTCTATATATGTAGCACCACACACATTCTATATATGTAACACCACGCACATTCTATATATGTAGCACCACACACATTCTATATATGTAGCACCACACATTCTATATATATATGTAGCACCACACACATTCTATATATGTAGCACCACACACATTTTATATATGTAGCACCACACACACACATTCTATATATGTAGCACCACACACATTCTATATATGTAGCACCACACACATTCTATATATGTAGCACCACACACATTCTATATATGTAGCACTACACACATTCTATATATGTAGCACCACACACATTCTATATATGTAGCACCACACACATTCTATATATGTAGCACCACACACATTCTATATATGTAGCACCACACACAT
This sequence comes from Monoplex corrugatus, assembly GCA_030674185.1. Classification (NCBI taxonomy): domain Eukaryota; kingdom Metazoa; phylum Mollusca; class Gastropoda; order Littorinimorpha; family Ranellidae; genus Monoplex; species Monoplex corrugatus. The sequence continues at coordinate 75,037,152 of JAPXFY010000018.1, forward strand.
TCTATATATGTAGCACCACACACATTCTATATATGTAGCACCACACACATTCTATATATGTAGCACCACACACATTCTATATATGTAGCACCACACACATTCTATATATGTAGCACTACACACATTCTATATATAGCACCACACACATTCTATATATGTAGCACCACAAACATTCTATATATGTAGCACCACACACATTCTATATGTAGCACCACACACATTCTATATATGTAGCACCACACACATTCTATATATGTAGCACCACACATATTCTATATAGTGTAGCACCACACATTCTACATATGTAGCACCACAACACAACATTCTATATATATAGCACCACACACATTCTATATATGTAACACCACACACATTCTATATATCTAGCACCACACATTTATATATATGTAGCACCACACACATTCTATATATGTAACACCACGCACATTCTATATATGTAGCACCACACACATTCTATATATGTAGCACCACACATTCTATATATGTAGCATCACACACACACATTCTATATATGTAGCACCACACACATTCTATATATGTAGCACCACACACATTTTATATATTTAGCACCACACAAACACATTCTATATATGTAGCACCACACACATTCTATATATGTAGCACCACACACATTCTATATATGTAGCACCACACACACATTCTATATATATAGCACTACACACATTGTATATATATAGCACCACACACACATTCTATATATATAGCACCAAACACATTCTATATATGTAGCACCACACATTCTATATATGTAGCACCACACACATTCTATATATACCACACACATTCTATATATGTAGCACCACACACATTCTATATATGTAGCACCACACACATTCTATATATGTAGCACTACACACATTCTATGTATGTAGCACCACACACATTCTATATTGTAGCACCACACATTCTATATATGTAGCACCACAAACATTCTATATATATGTAGCACCACACACATTCTATATGTGTAGCACCACACACATTGTATATATGTAGCACCACACACATTGTATATATGTAGCACCACACACACATTCTATATATATAGCACACACACATTCTATATATGTAGCACCACACACACATTCTATATATTAGCACCACACACATTCTATATATGTAGCACCACACACATTCTATATATTAGCACCACACACATTCTATATATGTAGCACCACACACATTCTATATATGTAGCACCACACACATTCTATATATGTAGCACCACACACACATTCTATATATTAGCACTACACACACATTCTATATATATAGCACCACACACATTCTATATATGTAGCACCACACACACATTCTATATATATAGCACCACACACATTCTATATATGTAAGCACCACACACACATTCTATATATATAGCACCACACACATTCTATATATGTAGCACCACACACATTCTATATATGTAGCACCACACACACATTCTATATATATATAGCACTACACACACATTCTATATATATAGCACCAAACACATTCTATATATGTAGCACCACACCATTCTATGTATCTAGCACCACACACATTCTATATATGTAGCACCACACACATTCTATATATGTAGCACTACACACATTCTATGTATGTAGCACCACACACATTCTATATATGTAGCACTACGCACATTCTATGTATTAGCACCACACACATTCTATATATGTAGCACTACACACATTCTATGTATGTAGCACCACACACATTCTATATATGTAGCACCACACACATTTATATATACCACACACATTCTATATATACCACACACATTTTATATATGTATCTCCACACACATTTTATATAGATAGCACCACACACCATGTCCTGTGACGCCCCCATCAAGAAAAGAAAAGCTTAACTGAAAGAAATTGAAACTGCGTACTCTGGAAAATATATCAATCAGTTTCCCAGAAGAAATGGTCTGTTCTGTATGAAGACAAGTCAGTCGTTTTCAACACAACACTAGCACTGTCAACATAAAACGTGTATATAACACGTCTGGGAGAGGCAAAAGTGCAAAGATGCTTTTTCTGATCGATCGACTGGAGTGTGAACGATTCAAATGGATGAAACATGACACAAATGAAACGTGGCTCTCTCCTCACGCAATAAAATCCAGCAGAGCAGATCTCAGTGCTCAACAAAACATGCTTGGAAATGAACAGCTTGGTGTTAATATAAAATAAAGTCAATTTGCCAGAAGGAGAAAGACCTGAAAGACTTCAAAGATATTATGACAGTCCACACGTACAACAGTACAGAAATATGTTATGACAGTCCACACGTACAACAGGACAGATGTTATGACAGTCCACACGTACAACAGGACAGATGTTATGACAGTTCACACGTACAACAGGACAGATGTTATGACAGTCCATCACGTACAACAGGACAGATGTTATGACAGTCCACACGTACAACAGAAAGATGTTATGACAGTCCACACGTACAACAGGACAGAAAGATGTTATGACAGTCCACACGTACAACAGGACAGATGTTATGACAGTCCACACGTACAACAGGACAGATGTTATGACAGTCCACACGTACAACAGGACAGAAAGATGTTATGACAGTCCACACGTACAACAGGAAAGATATTATGACAGTCCACACGTACAACAGAAAGATGTTATGACAGTCCCACACGTACAACAGGACAGAAAATTTTATGACAGTCCACACGTACAACAGGACAGATGTTATGACAGTCCACACGTGCAACAAGACAGAAAGATGTTATGACAATCCACACGTACAACAGGACAGATGTTATGACAGTCCACACGTACAACAGAAAGATGTTATGACAGTCCACACGTACAACAGGACAGAGAGATGTTATGACAGTCCACACGTACAACAGGACAGATGTTATGACAGTCCACACGTACAACAGAAAGATGTTATGACAATCCACACTACAACAGGACAGATGTTATGACAGTCCACACGTACACAACAGGACAGATGCTATGACAGTCCACACGTACAACAAGACAGAAAGATGTTATGACAGTCATCACGTACAACAGGACAGATGTTATGATAGTCCACACGTACAACAGAAAGATGTTATGACAGTCCACACGTACAACAGGACAGAAAGATGTTATGACAGTCCACACGTACAACAGGAAAAGATGTTATGACAGTCCACACGTACAACAGGACAGATGTTATGACAGTCCACACGTACAACAGGACAAAAAGATGTTATGACAGTCCAACACGTACAACAGGACAGATGTTATGACAGTCCACACGTACAACAGGACAGAAAGATGTTATGACAGTCCACACGTACAACAGGACAGATGTTATGACAGTCCACACGTACAACAGGACAAAAAGATGTTATGACAGTCCACACGTACAACAGGAAAGATGTTATGACAGTCCACACGTACAACAGGACAGAAAGATGTTATGACAGCCCACACGTACAACAGAACAGATGTTATGACAGTCCACACGTACAACAGGAAAGATGTTATGACAGTCCACACGTACAACAGGACAGATGTTATGACAGTCCACACGTACAACAGGACAGAAAGATGTTATGACGGTCCACACGTACAACAGGACAGAAAGATGTTATGACAGTCCACACGTACAACAGGACAGATGTTATGACAGTCCACACGTACAACAGAAAGATGTTATGACAGTCCACACGTACAACAGGACAGAAAATTTATGACAGTCCACACGTACAACAGGACAGATGTTATGACAGTCCACACGTACAACAAGACAGAAAGATGTTATGACAATCCACACGTACAACAGGACAGATGTTATGACAGTCCACACGTACAACAGAAAGATGTTATGACAGTCCACACGTACAACAGGACAGAAAGATGTTATGACAGTCCACACGTACAAACAGGACAGATGTTATGACAGTCCACACGTACAACAGAAAGATGTTATGACAATCCACACGTAACAACAGGACAGAAAGATGTTTATGACAGTCCACACGTACAACAGGACAGATGCTATGACAGTCCACACGTACAACAAGACAGAAAGATGTTATGACAGTCATCACGTACAACAGGACAGATGTTATGACAGTCCACACGTACAACAGAAGATGTTATGACAGTCCACACGTACAACATGACAGAAAGATGTTATGACAGTCCACACGTACAACAGGAAAGATGTTATGACAGTCCACACGTACAACAGGACAGATGTTATGACAGTCCACACGTACAACAGGACAAAAAGATATTAGACAGTCCACACGTACAACAGGACAGATGTTATGACAGTCCACACGTACAACAGGACAGAAAGATGTTATGACAGTCCACACGTACAACAGGACAGATGTTATGACAGTCCACACGTACAACAGGACAAAAAGATGTTATGACAGTCCACACGTACAACAGGACAGAAAGATGTTATGACAGCCCACACGTACAACAGAACAGATGTTATGACAGTCCACACGTACAACAGGAAAGATGTTATGACAGTCCACACGTACAACAGGACAGATGTTATGACAGTCCACACGTACAACAGGACAGAAAGATGTTATGACAGTCCACACGTACAACAGGACAGAAAGATGTTATGACAGTCCACACGTACAACAGGAAAGATTTTATGACAGTCCACACGTACAACAGGACAGATGTTATGACAGTCCACACGTACAACAGGACAGAAAGATGTTATGACAGTCCACACGTACAACAGGACAGATGTTATGACAGTCCACACGTACAACAGGACAAAAAGATGTTATGACAGTCCACACGTACAACAGGACAGAAAGATGTTATGACAGCCCACACGTACAACAGAACAGATGTTATGACAGTCCACACGTACAACAGGAAAGATGTTATGACAGTCCACACGTACAACAGGACAGATGTTATGACAGTCCACACGTACAACAGGACAGAAAGATGTTATGACAGTCCACACGTACAACAGGACAGAAAGATGTTATGACAGTCCACACGTACAACAGGACAGAAAGATGTTTATGACAGTCCACACGTACAACAGGAAAGATGTTATGACAGTCCACACGTACAACAGGACAGATGTTATGACAGTCCACACGTACAACAGTACAGATGTTATGACAGTCAACACGTGCAACAGGACAGAAAGATGTTATGACAGTCCACACGTACAACAGGACAGATGTTATGACAGTCCACACGTACAACAGGACAGATGTTATGACAATCCACACGTACAACAGGACAGAAAGATGTTATGACAGTCCACACGTACAACAGGACAGAAAGATGTTATGACAGTCCACACGTACAACAGGACAGATGTTATGACAGTCCACACGTACAACAGGACAGATGTTATGACAGTCCACACGTACAAAAGGACAGATGTTATGACAGTCCACACGTACAACAGGACAGAAAGATGTTATGACAGTCCACACGTACAACAGGACAGATGTTATGACAGTCCACAACGTACAACAGGACAGAAAGATGTTATGACAGTCCACACGTACAACAGGACAGATGTTATGACAGTCCACAATGTACAACAGGACAGAAAGATGGTATGACAGTCCACACGTACAACAGGACAGAAAGATGTTATGACAGTCCACACGTACAACAGGAAAGATGTTATGACAGTCCACACGTACAACAGGACAGATGTTATGACAGTCCACACGTACAACAGGACAGATGTTATGACAGTCCACACGTACAACAGGAAAGATGTTATGACAGTCCACACGTACAACAGGACAGATGTTATGACAGTCCACACGTACAACAGGACAGATGTTATGACAGTCCCACACGTACAACAGGACAGAAAGATGTTATGACAGTCCACACGTACAACAGGAAAGATGTTATGACAGTCCACACGTACAACAGGACAGATGTTATGACAGTCCACACGTACAACAGTACAGATGTTATGACAGTCAACACGTACAACAGGACAGAAAGATGTTATGACAGTCCACACGTACAACAGGACAGATGTTATGACAGTCCACACGTACAACAGGACAGATGTTATGACAATCCACACGTACAACAGGACAGAAAGATGTTATGACAGTCCACACGTACAACAGGACAGAAAGATGTTATGACAGTCCACACGTACAACAGGACAGATGTTATGACAGTCCACACGTACAACAGGACAGATGTTATGACAGTCCACACGTACAAAAGGACAGATGTTATGACAGTCCACACGTACAACAGGACAGAAAGATGTTATGACAGTCCACACGTACAACAGGACAGATGTTATGACAGTCCACACGTACAACAGGACAGAAAGATGTTATGACAGTCCACACGTACAACAGGACAGATGTTATGACAGTCCACAATGTACAACAGGACAGAAAGATGGTATGACAGTCCACACGTACAACAGGACAGAAAGATGTTATGACAGTCCACACGTACAACAGGAAAGATGTTATGACAGTCCACACGTACAACAGGACAGATGTTATGACAGTCCACACTACAACAGGAAAGATGTTATGACAGTCCACACGTACAACAGGAAAGATGTTATGACAGTCCACACGTACAACAGGACAGATGTTATGACAGTCCACACGTACAACAGGACAGATGTTATGACAGTCCACACGTACAACAGGACAGAAAGATGTTATGACAGTCCACACGTACAACAAGACAGATGTTATGACAGTCCACACGTACAACAGTACACATGTTATGACAGTCCACACGTACAACAAGACAGATGTTATGACAGGCCACACATACAACAGGACAGATGTTATAACAGTCCACACGTACAACAGGAAAGAAGACGAGACCTCATGCTGTAACCATCCCGAGATAACTTCTTTGTGCATTATAAAGAAGGAATCACCTTAGCCACAGTCATCACACATGTATCTGAGCCCATTATTCCTGAGCCTCAGTGTGGCTTGCGCGGTAAAAGAGGCACAAGTGACAACATGAAAGCTCTAGGAAAAAACCTTTGTTAACAAAACCATAGCTGCGCAATGCGTCTGTAGATTTGACCAAAGTATTTGATGTCATTAACCAAAAGGGCCTGTGGAAGATACTTTGAAAGTTTGTTTGCACTCAGAAACATTTGTTAGTAATTATTTCCTTTCTTTAATTCCTTTCACAATAGCATGCTGACCAAGGTACAAGAAAACGGGGATACATCTGAATCTTTCACAATGCAGTGCAAAGTGAAGCAGGGATGTGTCTTAGCACCCAAACTCTTCTCAGGTCTCTTTGCAACAATGCTAAGAAATGCATTTAGAAACTGACAGGGACGTGTACGTCCAATTCTGTTTGGATGGAAAACTAATAAACTGCAGACTCCAAGTCAAGACCCATTTCCTCCAAGCCATTCTGTGGGAACTCTTCTTAACCCTTTAACTCCCGCATCCTGTCCATCAGCATCTTGCATTCTCAACCATGCTAGCACAGCAAAAACTTAACCCTTTGATTCCCTCACCCTAACCACCAGCTTCCTGCAGGAAGCTGGTGGATAGGGTGAGGGAATCAAAAGGTTAAGTTTTTGCATTTGATGGATAGGGTTCGGGAATCAAAGGGTTAATTGGCTGTGCACTGCTGCATACTCTCAAAAGGTCCTCCAGCACATCACTGATGTCCAGTGTGAATTTCTCTTCACAAATGACTACACACTGGTTGCATACTTAATGAGGATATCTGGCCCATCACTGACCATTTTTCCATAGCCAACAAATGCTTTGGTGCCACAGATAGCGTCAGGAAGACAAAGAACATGTTTCAGATAACGCTTAGCATATTTCTAATGCTTCGGCCTTACAGTCAGCCTCAGCAAGACAAAGGCTATATTTCAGCAAATACTGTCTCGGGGTTCCTGCTCCTGGCTCTTCACCACTTGCCACCGTCACCAACAACAAAGGGATCAGAACTATGGACAAGTGTTTCTACTTATCAGTACAGCGAGCAGCAGTCAATCGGTGATTTAAAGGTGACGTTTCACATCTCCAAGGTCAGTTCCATCATATAAACCGGTTTGGTCAGGTCTAAACCTGTTCCACCTGATCTATTCCAGTTTCGTACAGTCCTAATTGCTTTGGTCCGGTGTGATCAAGTCTGATGCTGTTTAATACTCTCAGATCATTCTATGTTGTGTTGTGGGTCAAAGATTCTTTGTATGAACAAATCAGAGAGAATGTCTATGTATGCACGCTCTTGTGTGGGTGCGTGAGCGCGTATGCAAGAGTGTGTGTGTACGTATATCATCATCATCATCATGTGCCCTGCCAGATGGCGTTGGCGATCATGGCCCTCCATATGCATCTATCCCTTGTCGCCGCAAGCACATCTTCCACCCTCTCTGTCCTCAGCCACCCTGCAAGTCCGTCCAATATTTTCTCCCTGGGTCTACCTGGTGTTCTCTTTCCCTCCAGCTTTCCTTTTGTGACCAGGTGCTCTAATTCCTTTCCTCTTAAAACGACCTATGTGTATGTGCATATGTATATATATATACATATATATATATATATATATATGTATGTAGGCCTACATATACATACATGTATATATAGATATATATATATATGTGTGTGTGTGTGTGTGTGTGTGTGTGTGTGTGTGTGTGTGTGTGTGTGTGTGTGTGTGTGTGTGTGGGGTGTGTGTGTGTGTGTGTAGGTATTTATAATGTCGTTCTTAATATGTATCAGCCAATGACAGTTCCACTATGATCCGGTCTAAATCGATGTGACAGAACTAGATACTAATCCGCATGCTATCCATGTCTATGGTGATTTCTAGTTGACTCTGTACCCAATTCCAGTGGGCTTATGACCCATCTGATCACCATGGAAATGGCAGACAGTGCAGTTATGCTTCGTGTCTGAACTGGAAGGGAAACTTCAGAATATGTGGATACAGGAATGAACAATATCATGTGTAACACTGGCTTACAACCCACAAAATGGACACAATCTAAAAGCTTCAAGACAAAGTTTATGCTCAAGCTTACAGGATCTGGCAAAGAACGTTACTCCGTATTCCCATCACATGACGTGTGTGGTGTAGTGGACAGTACAATGGTCACCCGACATCAGAAATAGCCAGCAGAATCGGCCAAGCCAAAACAGCATTCAAGAAGATGAAAAGCATTCTTACCAACAAATGCCTATCAGTTAACATCAGAAAGAGAGTTCTTGAATGTTATATAAACCAATACTGTTGTACGGTTGTGAGGCGTGGACAGTCAACAAACAAAGCCAGAACAAGATTGAGGCAGCCGAGATGTGGTTTCTAAGAAGAATGTTGTAGAGTTCCATGGACAGCAAAGAAAACAAACGAGACAGTCTTGATGGAGGCAGACACAAGAAGATCATTCATAAAGAAGATTAGGAAAAGACAGGCAACATTTATAGGCCATTTTATGAGGAAAGGGGAACTGGAGCACCTGGTCACAACAGGAAAGCTGGAGGGAAAGAGAGCACCAGGTAGACCCAGGGAGAAGATACTAGACAGACTTGCAGAGTGGCTGGGGACAAGGAGGGTGGAAGAGATGGTTTAGACAACAAGTGATAGAGACAGATGGAAGTCCATAATCGCCAACGCCATGCGGCAAGGCACCTGATGATGATGATGATGATGATGATGATGATGATAGATGATGATGATGATGATGATGATGATGATGATGACTGGTTAAAGCTCATGTCTCGGATGTCAGAGGCCCCAAGTTTGATCCTTGATTGGATACGTTTATTTCTTCCTGCCCCACCCCCTCACTTCTACTTGATCTTCAGTGGAGCCGATCATCTTTCACAAAAGATGATACACTGACATATCATGTGAGGAATGCTCGTAATGCACAAGACAATACAAGACTTGTTCCTGGCAAAAATCATGTAAAAAAAAACCACTGTCATGAGTAAACAACAACAACAAATCCACTTTCATGGGTAAGTAACAACAACAACAACAACAAAAACACTCATACAGGGATAAAAATGGATGCCACCACATTATAGCAACATGGTATACCTGGGGAGAACAACCTGCGTTTAATGAGGGAATCCCATATAACAGCCAAAATCCAATCTAATCCAATCCAATGTATGGTATCATCACTGGATTGTGACGCCTTAATGAGCCAACTAACAAAAAAAAGTGAAAAAGGAAAATGTGCGTGTTCAAACATTCCTCTCGTTTCCTGGGCCAAAAGGTCTACTCTGACAAAGACAATTCACTGGTGGGTCTACGAGTAACAAAGCGTTGTCAGCACGGATGTACAGACCTGTCACTATCCTCACGCTATTCACCAGTTTCCAACAGGAACACTTTGAACAGGAGAAGTGAACGATTTAACCCTTTGACTCCCGTACCTTGTGTGCCAGCATCCTGCCTTGTTAACCATGCCAGCAAAGCAAAACCTTAACCCTGTGACTTCCTAACCATATCCACCAACTTCCTAAAGAGATACGGTGAGGGAATCAGAGGGTTAAGTTTTTGCAGTTGGTCGATAGGATGCGGAAGTCAAAGAGTTAAGGCGAGCTCGTTAGTTCTTTTGATAGAAGCATGGGCTCCAGATCTGATGTCTTGAGTTCAATCCCAGCCTGCAATGTTAAAAACTGGCCTGCTGGCTGCCTATCTTAATATTTCCATCATTTTGGTGATTTCAGCTTAATGGTTCATAGGTCCTCTTCCTCCCTCCCCCCCCCCCCCCCCCCACATTTCAAGACCTTGCCAATTCACTGAGTTTTGCCCAAGCTCGAAGAGTCTATTAGATCATCGCTGATAGAGTTAGATAGAGCGCATAAGGAATTGTCTGAGTGTGATGAATCCCTCTTGAACAGATTCAAAAGCGATACTACAGGAAGCTGGTGGATAGGGTGAGGAAGTCAAAGGATTAACTTTTTGCAGTTGGTGGATAGGGTGCGGGAGTCAAAGGGTTAAGTAACGTGTCTGTGGAAATAAACCAAAAAAGATGTTCATTGGATAGATCGACTTGGAGTATAAATGATTCAGATTAATGAAACATAAATATAACACGTCTTGCTTCAGAGGGGAAAAACACTCCAGTAGATCAGATATCCTGGTTGAAAACAAAAACACGGCCTGCAAGCAAATCGCTTGGCTGCTCTTGTGTTCATGCCCATGTTGAAAACGGTGTTGACCTGTTTGGGGGGGGGGGGGGGGGAATGAAAAGAGTGTGGGGGGATAAAAACAAAGAAAAATTAAGGCTTGATCCTTCTGTGCCCTAGTCTTAGGACCTGACATGAAATCAATAGGAACACGGCTCGCTTCTAAACCTCTTTAGCTCCAATCCCCTCAACCCTCCCACCAAGACGCCCATATTTACGACACCCTGCTCGAGGGACGCAACTCTGTCGCCATCGGATTGAATCCAACATCACGTGACCAGACTGCGCGCGGGCGAGATGGAGAAAAATCGATTCTAAATTTGGAGCGTCAGAGATGCTGTCTATGCAAGTTTGTTCTGGATCCCTAACAGAAATGGTGTGCTGCGCTATTCAGAAAATGGCGAAACAGAAGTGAGACTGCGTGCCGCGCAGACAAGATGGTCAGGCCATACTTAAAACAAACTTCTTCTCTTCTGTGATAAAATGACTTGAAGCCAACAGTAAATACAATGTGTATGGAGACAAAAGACAGAGGTTGTTATCAACAGTTGTTGACTGTAACTTGCAAGCCTATGCTAAAGCAGAATGTTATGTTTCACATCTCATCCGAGTACAATCTTCAACCACAGTTATCTGTCAGACTCCTTGAGCCTACACGAAACTCTTTGCACTGGCAAGATCTTGAAATGGGGGAAGTGGGAGATGAGGGGGTGGGACAGAAGCTATGGGAAATATTAAGCTGAAAATACCAGAATAACTGGAGTACTAAAATGTTCAGGGGAGGACAGGACCTATGAAATATTAAGCTGACATCACCAGAATGATTGGAGTATTCAAATGTTCAGGGGAGGACAGAACCCATGAAATGTTAAACTCACATCACCAGAATGACTGGAGTATTCAAATGTTCAGGGGAGGACAGAACCTATGAAATGTTAAACTCACATCACCAGAATGACCGGATTATTAAGATGTATAGAGCACAGGCCAGTTTACAGGTTCTGCGATGTGTTTGAACTCGGGACGTAAATCTTGAGTCCACAGCTCTATAACAAGAGCCAGCCAGCCCGCACTATATTCATGAAAAGTCATTACTCAGCAAGATTTCACTGGAACTATACAAACTATTTTTTGACATTTGACAAGATGTCACTGGACTACAAATATTATCATTTGACAACATGTCATTGAGATATAAAAACTATTGTTAGACAACATGTCATTGGACTACAAAAATTATTGTTTGACAAGATGTCATTGAGATATAAAAACTATTGTTAGACAAGATGTCATTGGACTACAAAAATTATTGTTTGACAAGATGTCATTGAGATATAAAAACTATTGTTAGACAACATGTCATTGGACTACAAAAATTATTGTTTGACAAGATGTCATTGAGATATAAAAACTATTGTTAGACAAGATGTCATTGGACTACAAAAATTATTGTTTGACAAGATGTCATTGAGATATAAAAACTATTGTTAGACAAGATGTCATTGGACTACAAAAACTATTGTTTGACAAGATGTCATTGGGATATAAAAACTATTGTTTGACAAGATGTCATTGAGATATAAAAACTATTGTTTGACAAGATGTCATTGAGATATAAAAATTATTGATTGACAAGATGTCATTGAGATATAAAAACAATTGTTTGACAAGATGTCATTGAGATATAAAAACTATTGTTTGACAAGATGTCATTGAGATATAAAAACTATTGTTTGACAAGAAGTCATTGGGATATAAAAACTATTGTTTGACAAGATGTCATTGAGATATAAAAACTATTGTTTGACAAGATGTCATTGAGATATAAAAACTATTGTTTGACAAGATGTCATTGAGATATAAAAACTATTGTTTGACAAGATGTCATTGGGATATAAAAACTATTGTTTGACAAGATGTCATTGGGATATAAAAACTATTGTTTGACAAGATGTCATTGAGATATAAAAACTATTGTTTGACAAGATGTCATTGAGATATAAAAATTATTGATTGACAAGATGTCATTGAGATATAAAAACTATTGTTTGACAAGATGTCATTGAGATATAAAAACTATTGTTTGACAAGATGTCATTGGGATATAAAAACTATTGTTTGACAAGATGTCATTGGGATATAAAAACTATTGTTTGACAAGATGTCATTGAGATATAAAAACTATTGTTTGACAAGATGTTATTGGGATACAAAAACTATTGTTTGACAAGATGTTATTGTGATACAAAAACTATTGTTAGACAAGATGTTATTGGGATACAAAAACTATTGTTAGACAAGATGTTATTGGGATACAAAAACTATTGTTAGACAAGATGTTATTGGGATACAAAAACTATTGTTAGACAAGATGTTATTGGGATACAAAAACTATTGTTAGACAAGATGTCATTAGGATACAAAAACTATTGTTAGACAAGATGTCAATTGGACTACAAAAACTATTGTTAGACAAGATGTCATTTGGACTACAAAAACTATTGTTTGACAAGATGTCAATTGGACAACAAAAACTATTGTTTGACAAGATGTCATTTGGACTACAAAAACTATTGTTTGACAAGATGTCAATTGGACTACAAAAACTATTGTTTGACAAGATGTCATTGGGATATAAAAACTATTGTTTGACAAGATGTCATTGGGATATAAAAACTATTGTTGGACAAGATGTCAATTGGACTACAAAAACTATTGTTTGACAAGATGTCATTGGGATACAAAAACTATTATTTGACAAGATGTCATTGGGATATAAAAACTATTGTTAGACAAGATGTCATTGGGATATAAAACTATTGTTTGACAAGATGTCATTGGGATATAAAAACTATTGTTTGACAAGATGTCATTGGGATATAAAAACTATTATTTGACAAGATGTTATTGGGATATAAAGAACTATTGTTTGACAAGATGTCATTGGGATATAAAAACTATTGTTTGACAAGATGTCATTGGGATATAAAAACTATTGTTTGACAAGATGTCATTGGGATATAAAAACTATTGTTAGACAAGATGTCATTGGACTACAAAAACTGTTGTTAGACAAGATGTCATTTGGACTACAAAAACTATTGTTTGACAAGATGTCATTGGGATATAAAAACTATTGTTTGACAAGATGTCATTGGATATAAAAACTATTGTTAGACAAGATGTTATTGGACTACAAAAACTATTGTTTGACAAGATGTCATTGGGATATAAAAACTATTATTTGACAAGATGTCATTGGGATATAAAAATTATTGTTTGACAAGATGTCATTGGACTACAAAAACTATTGTTTGACAAGATGTCATTGGGATATAAAAACTATTGTTTGACAAGATGTCATTGGACTACAAAAACTATTGTTTGACAAAATGTTATTGAGATATAAAAACTATTGTTGACAAGATGTCATTGGATATAAAAACTATTGTTTGACAAGATGTCATTGGGATATAAAAACTATTGTTTGACAAGATGTCATTGGGATATAAAAACTATTGTTGACAAGATGTCATTGGATATAAAAACTATTGTTTGACAAGATGTCATTGGGATATAAAAACTATTGTTATGACAAGATGTCATTGAGATATAAAGACATTCTTAGACAAGATGTTATTGAGATATAAAAACTATTGTTTGACAAGATGTCATTGGGATATAAAAACTATTGTTTGACAAGATGTCATTGAGATAATAAAAACTATTGTTTGACAAGATGTCATTGGGATATAAAAACTATTGTTTGACAAGATGTCATTGAGATATAAAAACTATTGTTTGACATGATGTCATTGGACTACAAAAACTATTGTTTGACAAGATGTCATTGGACTACAAAAACTATTGTTTGACAAGATGTCATTGGACTACAAAAACTATTGTTTGACAAGATGTCATTGGACTAAAAAACTATTGTTTCGACAAGATGTCATTGGACTACAAAAACTATTGTTTGACAAGATGTCATTGGGATCTTACAAAAACTATTGTTTGACAAGATGTCATTGGGATATAAAGACTATTGTTAGACAAGATGTCATTGGATATAAAAACTA
This sequence comes from Monoplex corrugatus, assembly GCA_030674185.1. Taxonomy (NCBI): domain Eukaryota; kingdom Metazoa; phylum Mollusca; class Gastropoda; order Littorinimorpha; family Ranellidae; genus Monoplex; species Monoplex corrugatus. Next base: position 75,052,440 of record JAPXFY010000018.1, read on the forward strand.
TTATTTGACAAGATGTCATTGGGATAAAAAACTATTGTTTGACAAGATGTCATTGGGATATAAAGACTATTGTTAGACAAGATGTTATTGGGATATAAAACTATTGTTTGACAAGATGTCATTGGGATATAAAAACTATTGTTTGACAAGATGTCATTGGGATATAAAACTATTGTTTGACAAGATGTCTTTGAGATATAAAAGACTATTTTTAGACAAGATGTCATTGAGATATAAAAACTATTTTTGACAAGATGTCATTGGATCTACAAAACTATTGTTTGACAAGATGTCATTGGGATATAGAAACTATTGTTTGACAAGATGTCATTGGGATATAAAAACTATTGTTTGACAAGATGTCATTGGGATATAAAAACTATTGTTTGACAAGATGTCATTGAGATATAAAGACTATTGTTAGACAAGATGTTATTGGGATATAAAACTATTGTTTGACAAGATGTCATTGAGATAAAAAACTATTGTTTGACAAGATATCATTGGGATATAAAAACTATTGTTTGACAAGATGTCATTGGGATATAAAAACTATTGTTTGACAAGATGTCATTGAGATATAAAAACTATTGTTTGACAAGATGTATTTGGGATACAAAAACTATTGTTAGACAAGATGTTATTGGGATACAAAAACTATTGTTAGACAAGATGTTATTGGGATACAAAAACTATTGTTAGACAAGATGTTATTGGGATACAAAAACTATTGTTAGACAAGATGTTATTGGGATACAAAAACTATTGTTAGACAAGATGTCATTGGGATACAAAAACTATTGTTAGACAAGATGTCAATTTGACTACAAAAACTATTGTTAGACAAGATGTCATTTGGACTACAAAAACTATTGTTTGACAAGATGTCAATTGGACAACAAAAACTATTGTTTGACAAGATGTCATTTGGACTACAAAAACTATTGTTTGACAAGATGTCATTGGACTACAAAAACTATTGTTTGACAAGATGTCATTGGGATATAAAAACTATTGTTTGACAAGATGTCATTGGGATATAAAAACTATTGTTGGACAAGATGTCAATTGGACTACAAAAACTATTGTTTGACAAGATGTCATTGGGATACAAAAACTATTATTTGACAAGATGTCATTGGGATATAAAAATTATTGTTAGACAAGATGTCATTGGGATATAAAACTATTGTTTGACAAGATGTCATTGAGATATAAACACTATTGTTTGACAAGATGTCATTGGGATATAAAAACTATTATTTGACAAGATGTATTGGGATATAAAGACTATTGTTTGACAAGATGTCATTGGGATATAAAAACTATATAGTTTGACAAGATGTCATTGGGATATAAAGACTATTGTTTGACAAGATGTCATTGGGATATAAAAACTATTGTTAGACAAGATGTCATTGGACTACAAAAACTATTGTTAGACAAGATGTCATTGGGATATAAAAACTATTGTTTGACAAGATGTCATTGGGATATAAAAAACTATTGTTTGACAAGATGTCATTGGGATATAAAAACTATTGTTAGACAAGATGTTATTGGACTACAAAAACTATTGTTTGACAAGATGTCATTGGGATATAAAAACTATTGTTTGACAAGATGTCATTGGGATATAAAAACTATTGTTTGACAAGATGTCATTGGACTACAAAAACTATTGTTTTACAAGATGTCATTGGGATATAAAAACTATTGTTAAACAAGATGTCATTGGACTACAAAATCTATTGTTTGACAAGATGTTATTGAGATATAAAAACTATTGTTAGACAAGATGTCATTGGGATATAAAGACTATTGTTTGACAGATGTCATTGGGATATAAAAACTATTGTTTGACAAGATGTCATTGGGATATAAAAACTATTGTTTGACAAGATGTCATTGGGATATAAAAACTATTGTTTGACAAGATGTCATTGGGATACAAAAAACTATTGTTAGACAAGATGTTATTGGGATACAAAAACTATTGTTAGACAAGATGTTATTGGGATACAAAAACTATTGTTAGACAAGATGTTATTGGGATACAAAAACTATTGTTAGACAAGATGTCATTGGGATACAAAAACTATTGTTAGACAAGATGTCAATTTGACTACAAAAACTATTGTTAGACAAGATGTCATTTGGACTACAAAAACTATTGTTTGACAAGATGTCAATTGGACAACAAAAACTATTGTTTGACAAGATGTCATTTGGACTACAAAAACTATTGTTTGACAAGATGTCATTGGACTACAAAAACTATTGTTTGACAAGATGTCATTGGGATATAAAAACTATTGTTTGACAAGATGTCATTGGGATATAAAAACTATTGTTGGACAAGATGTCAATTGGACTACAAAAACTATTGTTTGACAAGATGTCATTGGGATACAAAAACTATTATTTGACAAGATGTCATTGGGATATAAAAATTATTGTTAGACAAGATGTCATTGGGATATAAAAACTATTTTTTTGACAAGATGTCATTGAGATATAAACACTATTGTTTGACAAGATGTCATTGGGATATAAAAACTATTATTTGACAAGATGTTATTGGGATATAAAGACTATTGTTTGACAAGATGTCATTGGGATATAAAAACTATATAGTTTGACAAGATGTCATTGGGATATAAAGACTATTGTTTGACAAGATGTCATTGGGATATAAAAACTAATTGTTAGACAAGATGTCATTGGACTACAAAAACTATTGTTAGACAAGATGTCATTGGGATATAAAAACTATTGTTTGACAAGATGTCATTGGGATATAAAAACTATTGTTTGACAAGATGTCATTGGGATATAAAAACTATTGTTAGACAAGATGTTATTGGACTACAAAAACTATTGTTTGACAAGATGTCATTGGGATATAAAAACTATTGTTTGACAAGATGTCATTGGGATATAAAAACTATTGTTTGACAAGATGTCATTGGACTACAAAAACTATTGTTTTACAAGATGTCATTGGGATATAAAAACTATTGTTAAACAAGATGTCATTGGACTACAAAATCTATTGTTTGACAAGATGTTATTGAGATATAAAAACTATTGTTAGACAAGATGTCATTGGGATATAAAGACTATTGTTTGACAAGATGTCATTGGGATATAAAAACTATTGTTTGACAAGATGTCATTGGGATATAAAAACTATTGTTTGACAAGATGTCATTGGGATATAAAAACTATTGTTTGACAAGATGTCATTGGGATATAAAAACTATTGTTTGACAAGATGCAAATTGGGATATAAAAACTATTGTTAGACAAGATGTCATTGAGATATAAAGACTATTGTTAGACAATATGTTATTGGGATATAAAACTATTGTTTGACAAAATGTCATTGGGATATAAAGACTATTGTTTGACAAGATGTTATTGAGATACAAAAACTATTGTTTGACAAGATGTTATTGGGATACAAAAACTATTGTTTGACAAGATATTATTGGGATATAAAAACTATTGTTTGACAAGATGTTATTGAGATACAAAAACTATTGTTTGACAAGATGTTATTGGGATACAAAAACTATTGTTTGACAAGATGTTATTGAGATACAAAAACTATTGTTTGACAAGATGTTATTGGGATATAAAAACCATTGTTTGACAAGATGTCATTGGGATATAAAAACTATTGTTTGACAAGATGTTATTGAGATACAAAAACTATTGTTTGACAAGATGTCATTGAGATATAAAGACTATTGTTAGACAAGATGTTATTGGGATATAAAACTATTGTTTGACAAGATGTCATTGGGATATAAAACTATTGTTTGACAAGATGTCATTGGGATATAAAGACTATTGTTTGACAAGATGTTATTGGGATATAAAAACTATTGTTTGACAAGATGTCATTGGGATATAAAGACTATTGTTTGACAAGATGTTATTGGGATATAAAAACTATTGTTTGACAAGATGTTATTGGGATATAAAAACTATTGTTTGACAAGATGTTATTGGGATATAAAAACTATTGTTTGACAAGATGTCACTGGACTATAAAAAC
>JAPXFY010000018.1:75059005-75066505 GCA_030674185.1 Monoplex corrugatus
GTGTGTTGTGTGTGTGTGTGTGTGTGTGTGTGTGTGTGTGTATGTGTGTATGTGTGTGTGTGTGTGTTCGTTCGTTATTTCTTTTAACGTCTGTTCACATATGTGCTTTTAGACGGAGAAAAAGGTGTCTATAGGGTGGAAGAATCTACGAAATCATAAAGACAGTTTAACATATTAATTAACATTTAAAAAAAATATAGGACAACAGAAAAGCAATCATAACATTAGAACGATCAGCTTTAACAGATTGCTCAGGGCAGAAATTAACCCTTTGACTCCTGTGCCACGTCCACCGGCTTCCTGCATTGTCAACCATGCTAGCAAAGCAAAAATTAACCCTTTGACTCTTGTGCCCTGTCCACCAGCTTCCTGCATTGTCAACCATGCTAACAAAGCAAAAATTAACCCTTTGACCCCTGTGCCCTGTCCACCAGCTTCCTGCATTGTCAACCATGCTAACAAAGCAAAAATTAACCCTTTGACTCTTGTGCCCTGTCCACCAGCTTCCTGCATTGTCAACCATGCTAACAAAGCAAAAATTAACCCTTTGACCCCTGTGCCCTGTCCACCAGCTTCCTGCATTGTCAACCATGCTAGCAAAGCAGAAATTAACCCTTTGACTCCCTCAGTCTATCCACCAGCTTCCAGAGTAAGGGAGTCAAAAGGTTAAGTTTTTGCAGTTGGTGGGTAGAGGGTGGGAGTCGAAGGGTTAAGGACAGATCTGAATACATTTCGTATCAGTTGTCAAGGACCCATTCGTTGGACAGGACACGGTATCTATGTGGAAAACAACCGCATCTGAAAGATGTTTCCGTACGGAGAGCTGAAGCAAGGATACCGTGACCAGGGACAACATTTAAGAGATACAAGATGGGTCATACAACGCATGGACAGCCCCCCTTTGCTTGAAGAAATGACTGTTGATTGGCGTCGGGAGCTTGGGAAGTGAGTGTCTCGAGAGTGGCGAAGCATTGGTGCTGCGGGTCCCATCCGCACCCATCGTGGTGTTTCTTGTTAACTCTGAAGACCAACCTCACCAGTTGAAGCATCAACGTCACCAACTACCCGCTACCCGCAACAGAGTGAGACAGTGACAGCGATGCACACAGGACACAAGTACACAACAGCTGTTATTCAACAGAGTAAGACAGTGACAGCGATGCACACAGGACGCAAATACACAACAGCTGTTATTCAACAGAGTAAGACAGTGACAGCGATGCACACAGGACACAAGTACACAACAGCTGTTATTCAACAGAGTAAGACAGTGACAGCGATGCACACAGGACACAAGTACACAACAGCTGTTATTCAACAGAGTAAGACAGTGACAGCGATGCACACAGGACACAAGTACAGAACAGCTATTATTCAACAGAGTAAGACAGTGACAGCGATGCACACAGGACACAAGTACACAACAGCTGTTATTCAACAGAGTAAGACAGTGACAGCGATGCACACAGGACACAAATACACAACAGCTGTTATTCAACAGAGTAAGACAGTGACAGCGATGCACACAGGACACAAGCACAGAACAGCTGTTATTCAACAGAGTAAGACAGTGACAGCGATGCACACAGGACACAAGTACAGAACAGCTGTTATTCAACAGAGTAAGACAGTGACAGCGATGCACACAGGACACAAATACACAACAGCTGTTATTCAACAGAGTAAGACAGTGACAGCGATGCACACAGGACACAACAGCTGTTATTCAACAGAGTAAGACAGTGACAGCGATGCACACAGTACACAACAGCTGTTATTCAACAGAGTAAGACAGTGACAGCGATGCACACAGGACACAAATACACAACAGCTGTTATTCAACAGAGTAAGACAGTGACAGCGATGCACACAGGACACAAATACACAACAGCTGTTATTCAACAGAGTAAGACAGTGACAGCGATGCACACAGGACACAAGTACACAACAGCTGTTATTCAACAGAGTAAGACAGTGACAGCGATGCACACAGGACACAAATACACAACAGCTGTTATTCAACAGAGTAAGACAGTGACAGCGATGCACACAGTACACAACAGCTGTTATTCAACAGAGTAAGACAGTGACAGCGATGCACACAGGACACAAATACACAACAGCTGTTATTCAACAGAGTAAGACAGTGACAGCGATTCACACAGGACACAAGTACACAACAGCTGTTATTCAACAGAGTAAGACAGTGACAGCAATGCACACAGGACACAAGTACACAACAGCTGTTATTCAACAGAGTAAGACAGTGACAGCAATGCACACAGGACACAAGTACAGAACAGCTGTTATTCAACAGAGTAAGACAGTGACAGCGATGCACACAGTACACAACAGCTGTTATTCAACAGAGTAAGACAGTGACAGCAATGCACACATGACACAAGTACACAACAGCTGTTATTCAACAGAGTAAGACAGTGACAGCAATGCACACAGGACACAAGTACACAACAGCTGTTATTCAACAGAGTCAGACAGTGACAGCAATGCACACAGGACACAAGTACACAACAGCTGTTATTCAACAGAGTAAGACAATGACAGCGATGCACATAGGACATAAGTACACAACAGCTGTTATTCAACAGAGTAAGACAGTGACAGCAATGCACACAGGACACAAGTACACAACAGCTGTTATTCAACAGAGTAAGACAGTGACAGCAATGCACACAGGACACAAGTACACAACAGCTGTTATTCAACAGAGTAAGACAATGACAGCAATGCACATAGGACACAAGTACACAACAGCTGTTATTCAACAGAGTAAGACAGTGACAGCAATGCACACAGGACACAAGTACAGAACAGCTGTTATTCAACAGAGTAAGACAGTGACAGCAATGCACACAGGACACAAGTACACAACAGCTGTTATTCAACAGAGTAAGACAATGACAGCAATGCACATAGGACACAAGTACACAACAGCTGTTATTCAACAGAAGAAGGACCACTGTAAGCAGAGCTCAAGACCACAGGACCAGTCCACGCAACATCTGTGGACCAACATGTGTCTCCAGGACAGGTCTTGTATCCTACATGAAGACCCATGCCAGACGATAAAGTACAACTCTGCCTACTCAGCTACTAATAGGAGTTCATCATCATCACGATAGTCATCATCATCATCATCATCATAATAGTCATCATCACCATCATCATCATAATAGTCGTCGTCATCATCATCATCATAATAGTCATCATCACCATCATCATCATCATAATAGTCACCATCATCATCATCATCATAATAGTCATCATCACCATCATCATCATAATAGTCGTCGTCATCATCATCATCATAATAGTCATCATCACCATCATCATCATAATAGTCATCATCATCATCATCATCATAATAGTCATCATCACCATCATCATCATAATAGTCATCATCACCATCATCATCATAATAGTCATCATCATCATCATCATCATCATCATAATAGTCATCATCATCATCATTATAGTCACCATCATCATCATCATCATAACAGTCACCATCATCACCATCATCATCGTAATAGTCATCATCACCATCATCATCATAATAGTCATCATCATCATCATAATAGTCACCATCATCATCATCATCACATAATAGTCGTCGTCGTCATCATCATCATAATAGTCATCATCACCATCATCATCATTATAGTCACCATCATCATCATCATCATAATAGTCATCATCACCATCATCATCATAATAGTCGTCGTCATCATCATCATTATAATAGTCATCATCACCATCATCATCATAATAGTCATCATCATCATCATCATCATAATAGTCATCATCACCATCATCATCATAATAGTCGTCGTCATCATCATAATAGTCATCATCATCATCATAATAGTCATTATCATCATCATCATAGTCGTCATCATCATCATAATAGTTATCATCACCATCATCATCATAATAGTCATCATCACCATCATCATCATAATAGTCATCATCACCATCATCATCATAATAGTCATCATCATCATCATCATGATCATCATCATCATCATAAAAATGACATTCGGGTTTAACTGGGCCTGGCACATACTTCGGCTCACTATGACCTTACTCTCCTCCCCTCCGCCCCCCCCCCCCCCCACACACACACACACAATCATCATCATCATCAGGTGCCTTGCCGCATGGCGTTGGCGATCATGGACTTCCATCTGTCTCTATCTCTTGTTGCCTCAAGCGTCTCTTCCACCCTCTTTGTCTTCAGCCATTCTGCAAGTCCGTCTAGTATTTTCTCCCTGGGTCTACCTGGTGCTCTCACAAGAAAAGTAAAAACATTTTCCGGAAAGAATTTCTGTGGGCTGAAAGTGGCCAAGTGGTTAAAACACCGACTTAGGTCTTGAGAAGTCTTGGTTCGAATTATAGCTCTGACAGAGAACCCCCACCACACCACACTTCTTCTGTTACACCTTACGTGATGGTCTGAGTTCTGAACTTTTGGATGAGTCGGCACACCGGGTTTTCGTATGCAGCATGCACTTTGTCACACACAACAAAAGAGCTGTCCTTAGCAAAATCCTGTAGAAAATACACTTTTATAGATAAAAACAAATGGATAGAGAAGCAAAACGATGAAAATAAATACATACAGAAACAAAAAAAGATTAAAAAAAATAAATACATCCAGAAACAAAAAGATAAAAATAAATATATACAGAAACAAAAAATAAATACATACAGAAACAAAAAATAAATACATACAGAAACAAAAAATAAACACATACAGAAACAAAAAATAAACACATACAGAAACAAAAAATAAATACATACAGAAACAAAAAATAAACACATACAGAAACAAAAAATAAATACATCCAGAAACAAAAAGATAAAATAAATATATACAGAAACAAAAAATAAATACATACAGAAACAAAAAATAAATACATACAGAAACAAAAAATAAATACATACAGAAACAAAAAATAAATACATACAGAAACAAAAAATAAATACATACAGAAACAAAAAATAAATACATACAGAAACAAAAAGATAAAAATAAATACATACAGAAACAAAAAAATAAAAATAAATACATACAGAAACAAAAAATAAATATATACAGAAACAAAAAATAAATACATACAGAAACAAAAAATAAATACATACAGAAACAAAAAATAAATACATACAGAAACAAAAAGATAAAAATAAATACATACAGAAACAAAAAGATAAAAATAAATACACACAGAAACAAAAAAGATTTAAAAAATAAATACATACAGAAACAAAAAAGATAAAAATAAATACACACAAAAACAAAAAGATAAAAATAAATACATACAGAAACAAAAAATAAATACATACAGAAACAAAAAATAAATACAATCCAGAAACAAAAAATAAACACATACAGAAACACATACAGAAACAAAAAATAAATACATACAGAAACAAAAAATAAATACATACAGAAACAAAAAATAAACACATACAGAAACACATACAGAAACAAAAAATAAATACATACAGAAACAAAAAATAAACACATACAGAAACACATACAGAAACAAAAAATAAATACATACAGAAACAAAAAATAAATACATACAGAAACAAAAAATAAACACATACAGAAACAAAAAATAAATACATACAGAAACAAAAAATAAACACATACAGAAACACATACAGAAACAAAAAATAAAACACATACAGAAACAAAAAATAAAACACATACAGAAACAAAAAATAAACACATACAGAAAAAAAAATAAACACATACAGAAACAAAAAAAATAAAACACATACAGAAACAAAAAATAAATACATACAGAAACAAAAATAAATACATACAGAAAACATACAGAAACAAAAAATAAACACATACAGAAAAACATACAGAAAACAAAAAATAAACACATACAGAAACACATACAGAAACAAAAAATAAATACATACAGAACACATACAGAAACAAAAAATAAATACATACAGAAACACATACAGAACAGATACAGAAACAAAAAATAAATACTACAGAAACAAAAAATAAATACATACAGAAACACATACAGAAACAAAAAATAAACACATACAGAAACACATACAGAAACAAAAAAAAATACATACAGAAACACATACAGAAACAAAAATAACATATACAGAAACACATACAGAAACAAAAAATAAACACATACAGAAACAAACAAAAATACATACAGAAACAAAAAATAAAACTACAGAAACACATACAGAACAAAAAATAAACACATACAGAAACAAAAAATAAACACATACAGAAACAAAAAATAACACATCAGAAACACATACAGAAACAAAAAATAAACACATACAGAAACAAAAATAAACACATACAGAAACAAAAAATAAATACATACAGAAACAAAAATAAATACATACAGAAACACATACAAAACAAAAAATAAAACATTACAGAAACACATACAGAACAAAAATAAACAAAAACACAAACAGAAAAAAAACAAACCATACGAACAAAAATAAAACATCAGAAACATACAGAACAAAAAATAAATACATACAGAAACAAAAAAAACAATACAAAAAACAAACAAAAATAAACATACAGAAACAAAAAATAAATACATACAGAAACAAAAAATAAATACATACAGAAACAAAAAATAAATACATACAGAAACAAAAAATAAAAACATACAGAAAACATACAGAAACAAAAAAAATAAACAAAGAAAAAAATACAGAAACAAAAAAAAAAAATAATAATACTAAGAAACAAAAAATAAATACATACAGAAACAAAAAATAAACTACATACAGAAACAAAAAATAAATACATACAGAAACAAAAAATAAAACATACAGAAACAAAAAATAAATACATACAGAAAACAATACAGAAAAAAAAATAACAACAACAAACAAAAAACATTACAGAAACAAAAAATAATACATACAGAAACAAAAAAACGAAAAAAAAACATACAAAACAAAAATAAAATAAGAAAAAAAAAAAATACAGAAACAAAAAATAAAACATACAGAAACAAAAATAAATAACAGAACAAAAAATAAACAATACAGAAACATACAGAAACAAAAAATAAATACATACAGAAAACAAAAAATAAATACATACAGAAAAAACAAAAAATAAACACATACAGAAACACAAAGAAAAAAAAATAAATACAAACAGAAACAAAAAATAAAAACATACAGAAACAAAAAATAAATACATACAGAAACAAAAAATAAACACATACAGAAACAAAAAATAAACACATACAGAAACACATACAGAAACAAAAAATAAACACATACAGAAACACATACAGAAACAAAAAATAAACACATACAGAAACAAAAAATACAGAAACAAAAAATAAATACATACAGAAACAAAAAATAAATACATACAGAAACAAAAAATACAGAAACAAAAAATAAATACATACAGAAATAAAAATAAATACATACAAAAAATAAATACAT
>JAPXFY010000018.1:75086505-75089005 GCA_030674185.1 Monoplex corrugatus
TCCATGATCGCCAACGCCATGCGGCAGGGCACCTGATGATGATGATGATGTATTATACTGGCCGCTGCAATCCATTTTCGGGGGATTTTATCACTTTTAACTTGGGAAAAACGTTTGTAGAGTAACAGTTTCCACCGTACTTAACACAAAACACTAAGCTGTATGTACGTGTATTAACCCAGGTGTTGAACTACATGTACAATCAACAACTAGTGACAGTAACATCTGACAAAGGCAAAGGAAGGGACTGAACTCTACGTACGGACGGCTGTGTCAACTGTGTACACAACAGGTGTTCAGTTTATGGCTCTATCATCAAAGCCAGCCACGTCACTTGAACTGACAGAAACAGGAATGCTGACTGTTACACACACAATAATAATAACCCTTTGACTCCTGCACCCTCCCTACCAGCATCCTGCATTGTCAAACATGCTAGCAAAGCAAAAACTTAACCCTTTGACTCCTGCACCCTCCCTACCAGCATCCTGCATTGTCAAACATGCTAGCTAAGCAAAAACTTAACCCTTTGACTCCTGCACCCTCCCTACCAGAAACCTGCATTGTCAACCATGCTAGCTAAGCAAAAACTTAACCCTTTGATTCCGTCACTCTATCCACCAGCTTCCTGTAGGAAGCTAGTGGATAGGGTGACGGAGTCAAAGGGTTAAGATTTTGCAGTTGGTGGATAGGGTGCGGGAGTCAAAGGGTTAATCTTATATGAAGGCTGACAGAACCACAGTGAATTAACCAGACAGCTGTTGTCTTGGGCCTTCTCGTTTACCCCATGGGACACCGAGGCCATGGAGTGCAAGTATGAACCGTATCCCCTCCTTCTAGACATTCTTGACAAGAAATGCCTGCTATTCTACTACTGTCATTGTTCAAGCTTTTTATAATGCCCTTTTGAAAAAAAAGGATTATTTCATATCGAGTGGAGGTGTGTGTGTGTGTGTGTTTTGTGTGTGTGTGTGTGTGTGTGTGTGTGTGTGTGTATGTGTGTGTGTGTGTGTGCATGTGGCTGTATATCTGTCTCTCTGTGACAAAAACGTCTCAACTCTTTCTGGATGGCTATTTACCAAACTGGGATCAAAGAAGTGGACCGTTGAAAAGTTGTTAATGTTTGAGAACTAAAGTACCAAAAGTCAAGGTCACACAGACCCAAAATAATGCCTTAAATCAGCAGTTTTCCAGGAATGTTTGTGAATCACACTTTCTAAGGAACTTCTCAAAATACCTACATCTGTTTTTCGCAGTTGTGACAATCTACCTTCGCCCTTGATGCACATCAAGTTATATTGCATATGATGCACATCAAGTTATATTGCATATGATGCACATCAAGTTATATTGCATATGGTGCACATCAAGTTATATTGCATATGACACACATCAAGTTATATTACATATGACACACATCAAGTTATATTGCATATGACAGGTTTTTTTCAAGGTCAAAGGGACTGATATTCTGAACCATCGGTATCTTCAAGATTACACTGTCTGAAACAAAAACTGTCAAGAATTCTAGGAATCTGCTTGTTATATAAGCTTAAGAACAAACGTGGTGTCTATAGTTATATATGATTTTCTTTTTCGATATGTGTCTGTCGATGTGGCACGTTTTGCCTGACAAGCGAAGAGAATATCGTCACAGTACAACACAAGCGTGTGTGGAGCATCTTCTACTTCCAACAGAAGTCGACCTTTCATCATCATCATCAGGTGCCTTGCCGCATGGCGTTGGCGATTATGGACTTCCATCTGTCTCTATCTCTTGTTGCCTCAAGCATCTCTTCCACCCTCTTTGTCTTCACCCACTCTGCAAGTCCGTCTAGTATCTTCTCCCTGGGTCTACCTGGTGCTCTCTTTCCCTCCAGCTTTCCCGTTGAGACTAGGTGCTCCAAGTCGACCTTTAAGAAACTGATAATATACATATATTGAAAAGAAACCTTAAGTGCTACGGTCCCAAACAACTTCTGTTCTTGTTCATTTGTCAATAGTCATTTGTCTTTTTGGCAGTTGGTGTTGTTTTTTTCTGGATAGTTATGTTTTATTAGTCAGTCTGAGAGAGCTGTTAGGTGTTATCACTTTGTATTTGTTTGGACTCAGCGGGTCCTCTGTTTTAATTGTAGGCCTATTGACACCCGTTTTTCATTTGTCTGCATACTATATACATGTATGTAGCTGGTTAGAGTATTGATTTGAAAAAATTGATAATCGAGAAAGTTGACTGGAGGTTTGCTTTTATAATTTTATTTGTAATTCCGTCGTTACCCGGATTTTTTCTAATATTTTGAAAGTTTCCAGATTTCTGTTCATATGATGGGAAAATCCAAGCTAAGATTGTGAGACCTCTGAGTTTATTTGATTTAGTTCCGTTTCGACTTTTAAATCAGCCTGTTGGTCAATAGTTGTGTCTGTGGATGAGTTTTTCTGAGTGATTCATCCATTTTGTTGAGCTAATGAGGTTGTTGTTTTTACTCTTTGGGTCGTCTGA
>JAPXFY010000018.1:75099005-75116505 GCA_030674185.1 Monoplex corrugatus
AGCGTAAGGCCACAAACAAACAAACAGCAGATACAAAAATTAGCTGAAAAAGACTGAAAGATTGAATGATTCCTATCAAGACTGTGACGTCAGTTTAATGCAGTCACTACAGAGGACAACAGAGTGGACACAGACACGCACAAATCAGCTGACAAACGGCAGATCGTTTGCATGATGACACATAGTATGACTATGACTACAATGTTGTGTGTGTAGGGGGGGTGTCGTAAGTTACAGTGGTTAAAAGCACAATAATGAATGCCCCGCTGCAAGCTTAAGGAAAACATTTCAATTCCTTTTTAAGGTATAGCGGCATGTAAATTAAAGATTGTATCATGCAAAATACATTCAAAGGATGATAAAGTGGACACAGACACGCACAAGTGAGCAGACGACAAAACGTGTCAGTGCAATTGTTACAAAATATGTGAGTACGTGTATACAACTTTCAAGTAAGTTTACTTCTGTCTGTGATGGTTTCTACGTTACACCGGGCCACAGCTGAAATAAGTACTCATGGGTATGTGATGAAACACAAACACAACCACAAACACAAACACAAACACAACCACGAACACAAACACAAACACAAACACAAACACAAACACAAACACAACCACGAACACAAACACAAACACAACCACAAACACAAACACAAACACAACCACGAACACAAACACAAACACAAACACAAACACAAACACAACCACGAACACAAACACAAACACAAACACAAACACAAACACAAGCACAAACACAAACACAAGCATAAACAAACACAAACACAAGCACAAACACAAACACAAGCACAAACACAAACACAAGCACAAACACAAACACAAGCACAAACACAAACACAAGCACAAACACAAACACAAGCACAAGCACAAACACAAGCACAAACACAAACACAAACACAAACACAAACACAAGCACAAACACAAACACAAACACAAGCACAAACACAAACACAAACACAAGCACAAACGCAAACAAGTGGACAAATGAAATATGATTGTAATACGCACGTATAGTTTCAGTTTCAGTTTCTCAAGATGACGTCTTCGTGCTAGGAACGAATTCCATATGCACTAACGTCACGGGTGCCATGTGTATGGTAATCATGGCACAAGCCTTAAGCCTGCACATACACCCATGAGCTGGCCAGGTCCTGAGGCCATACCTAGACTATGTTCTACTGTTATTTTATCAGCCTACATTGAAATAATCTTCAGCCAGGTAGTCATTATGAAATAATCTTGGTTACATGTAAATGACATGTGTATCTGTGTATCTTGTATAAGATTTAAGGCAGCTATGACTGTCTAAGCAAAATGTGTCTCTGTTAAATTATCCACATATAATGATATACTACTGACAACAACAGCAGGAGCGGTATTAATTCAGACTGAATTCCTGATTCATAGCTACATGGAGCATGTGTCCAACAGATGACTCAGTGTGTCGTCCTCTCAGTACTATTATTTGATAGGTATTTGCTTGTAACGATATGGTTCACATAGTCAATTACTATGCTATCTGTCGTCAACATGAAACATTAACTGTCATAACCGGCTAATAGCTGTTCATTCAAATGCTGTTCATTCAGTTGCTGCTACTTTACTGCTTACACAGCTTATAACAGCCAAACAGCATATTCATCATCATCATCATCAGGTGCCCTGCCGCATGGCGTTGGCGATCATGGACTTCCATCTGCCTCTATCTCTCGTTGCCCCTAGCATCTCCCCCACCCTCCCCGTCCCCAGCCATTCTGCAAGTCCGTCCAGCATTTTCTCCCTGGGTCTACCCGGTGCTCTCTTTCCCTCCAGCTTTCCCGTTGTGACCAGGTGCTCCAAATCCCCCTTCCTCATAAAATGGCCTATAAGTGTTGCCTGTCTTTTCCTAATCTTCCTTATGAGTGATCTACTTGGGTCTGCCTCCATCAAGACTGTCTCGTTTGTTTTCTTTGCTGTCCATGGAACCCAACAGTATATTACTGTACGTTATTTTGACCTGATTTTACTGAACGATCATGTGCCCTGTCGCGTGGCGTTGGCGATCTGGCCCTCCACACGAATCTATCCCTTGTTGCTGAAAGTACATCTCCCACCCTTTCTGTCTTCAGCCACCCTGCAAGTCCGTCCAGTATTTTCTCCCTAGGTCTACCTGGTGTTCTCTTTCCCTTTAGCTTTTCTGTTGTGACCAGGTGTTCTAATTCCCCTTTCCTTATAATATGTCTTATAAATGTTGCTTGTCTTTTCCTAATCTTCTTTGTTTATGAACTTCTTGTGTCTGCCTCATTCAAGAGTGTTTCGTTCGTTTTCTTTGCTGTCCATGGAACTCTCAACATTCTCCTTAGAAACCACATTTCAGCTGCCTCAGTTTTGTTCTGACTTTGTATGTTGACTGTTAATTATTTGTTCAATGTTTATAATCATTCATAATGCTGGACGTAGATTCAGACACCACGTACAACTGTAATATTCTAATATTTATTAGTGTTTTGTTATCAAGTAGTAATTCTTGCACATTGACACTGTTAGTTCACAAAATGTGTACTTTGTCATTGTATTTGTGAAACTTGCTTTGCGTCTTACAGGCACTGTCTTCTTTGTCGCCTTTGGTGTTCTCCTTGTGAAGATCTGCTTTGTTCTCATGAAGATGTTCTTTGTCTTCATCTGGTGAGTACTCGTGCACATGTAAATAAAGTTTGGGAAACATCGTCCTGGCTTTATGTGTGTTCCAGTGGAAGACTCCTCCATTTGCCTCTGACCTTGCATACCCCCTTCTAGCCCTAACCAACTCTCCCTTCCCTATCACACTGTGATTATAGAAAATACTGAGTACGAAACCTATATCCCAAACAAATGCATTTTAACTTCATGCTGTTCTATTCTGCGTCATGTCTCAAGGTACAGGCGATGCTGAAGGCTGACTCATACGATAAACACCGAAAATAATTTTGGCAAAAATAACAGCAATTCCTTACGATTCATAGAATCCTCTAGCATCTAAGGATAGCCTGGGACTCAAATCTACATAATCAAATGTACGCCTGCATTTTCTCAGTACACATTATAACATGGAAATGTGGATATGTTTTCATGTTTATATTTATTCCTAACATAATAAACTTGATGCTGATAAAAATGTTAAAGAATGTGACTTCAACAATTCTTTACACCAACAGCAGCATAGCCAGTATTTCTTAACAATGTGGTTGAATATTCGCTCATACAACATCTCTCAATGTTCAGTCCGCTCACAGAATGAGACAACACTCTATTTTGGTATCCTCTGTCACAGTATTTCAGAGATCAATTTACTGTGGCTATTTATTTGGACACTCATTTCTTTCCATAGAGTCCATGTCCAACAAAGAATACAAGAATAATAATAATAATAATAATAATGATAACAATAATAATAGTAATAATAATAATAATGATAATAATAATAAGGAGGAGGAGAAGGCGGAGGAGGATGAAGATGATGATGAAGGAGAAGAATATTTATGGACCTTAATCTTTAAAAATCCCTAAACGCTTACAACAACATACACGCACAAGCCAAACGCATTAACACATACATTTACAACTCATTCAATAACTGCACACACACACACCACACACACACACACACACACACACACACACACAACAAACAAACACACACACATACACACACATACACACACACGCAAACACAAGTAAAAGACGTAAATCAAGAACGAACACACACACACACACACACATACACACACACGCACACACTACACACACATACAACACACAACACACACACACACAAACACACACACACAAACACAACACACACACAACACACACACACACAACACACACACATACACACACACAAACAAACACACACACACACACACACACACACACATACACACACACACACACACACACACACACACACACACACACACACACACACACACACACACCACACACACACACACAGAGTCAGTCACTCACTCACAGAACAAGGCACGGGGAGAGAGGTGAGGAAAGAGATATTCATCAAGGTGTAACATGAGCAGTTTTCAGAGACGATTTTCAGCACCACCTTTTGACTAAAAAAAAAAAAAAAAAAAAAAAAAAACCCACACACACACACACATACACACACACAAACTCGAATGCATCCCCTATTGTCGTGCTGTTTCCGCTGATTTTGCCTTCATTGAGATATGTTCTAATCCCATACCATACATAGCGAAAGTTTGAAAAAGGTACCTTGTTTTGACTCCTGTAAAATATCGAAGGTACAGATACTAAACCACAACCCCCCGGAAATCTGATTGGGATATTGAAACATTGGCTAAGGATTCGCTAACGCAATGTTCGTGCCAACACTGTTGACTTAGATTTTTGAGCGGACTCTTTCCTAAACGAGTGCTGCGATATTTGTCAGCATGTTGACATGACACATTTCCTCTGCGTTAGATTAAGTTCCCGCGCAGGAAAATTGCAAGATCACACGATGCAAATTTTCGTCACGAGGATAAATCACAAAAACAGTTACAGTCATGTACACTGCCCGAAAGTTCGAGCCAACAGTCAAGAAAAATGTCCAGAGCCAATCACAAACGCAGAAAATTATTCACTTGCGTGTGGGCGAACAGAATGAAATTTCTCACAAAAGCCGTCTTCTGTAGAAATAAGAGGGAAGCAGGAAGAATTTTTATGATATTAACCAAAGAACATAACTCTTGAGAGTCACGTAGGAATTATCTCCCATATTGCAGAACTTCTCAAATCCAACACAGTTTGCGCTACCCATTCAGCTAGCATAGAAGTAGATACAAAGCACAAAAACCGTAAGCTCAGAACACTCCTCGTCTTCTGTACTCTGAAATTTGCGAAAAGTTATGGGTTCGTCTGGCTCACAGAATATTATCAAGAGATAATGCACACCCTTTAAACAAAGATGAAACATACATACAAAGGCCATTTATCCCTTGGCTAAAAACAAAATGACATGACTTTCATAACAAAAAAAGTCAGTCTCATCTCTGGACTCACCCAAAGGGGGAAGTGTGGAGATATTATGGTGTTTGGGGAAAACGATGTCCAACTTTTCCTTATCATCCTACCCTGTCTTTCTTCCAATTCTATTTCTTTGGCAGCTCCAATTCTAATCTTGTCAGTTCAAGCTGTAACTGTCCGTCTCTTTCTTTGTCTGACTGAGCCTGCCTTTCTTTTTTATCAAACTGTAATGTCCTTTCATTCTCTGTCTCTCTCTCCAGCTCTCTGCAGTCTCTCTTCATATTGTGTTACATACTCTAACCAACTATCACCAGAGAATCCAAGCTTTTCTCCCTGAGCTAAAAATAAATAAATAAAAGACCAAAGTTTTTCATTTCAGATCCTGGCAGAAAGAGAAAATTGAGGGCTGGAGCTAAATAGCAAGAAGACTGAAGTCATGGAATTCAGTAAAAAAAAAAAAAAATTTTTTAATTTAAAAATTAAAAAAAACAAGAAGAAATCCCCTCATGCAAAATAACAACAAATGGCAAAACATTGAGACAGGTTGATAAATTTAAATATCTGGGAACAATCATCTCATCAGTCGGCAGATCCACATTAGAAATAGCCAGGGGAATCAGCCAAGCTAAAGCAGCATTCAAGAAAATGAAAAGCGTTCTTACCAACAATTGCCTATCAATCAACATCAGGAAGAAAGTTCTTCGATGCTACATAGAACCGATACCGTTGTACGGATGCCAAGCGTGGACAGCTAACGCACAAAGTAAGAACAAGATTGAGGCAGCT
Source organism: Monoplex corrugatus (assembly GCA_030674185.1). Taxonomy (NCBI): domain Eukaryota; kingdom Metazoa; phylum Mollusca; class Gastropoda; order Littorinimorpha; family Ranellidae; genus Monoplex; species Monoplex corrugatus. The sequence goes on from JAPXFY010000018.1 coordinate 75,104,813, forward strand.
GAAATATGGTTTCTAAGAAGAATGTTGAGAGTTCCATGGACAGCAAAGAAAACAAACGACAGTCTTGAAGGAGGTAGACACAAAAAGAACATTCATGAAGAAGATTAGGTAAAGATATGCAACACTTGTAGGACATTTTATGAGTCAAGAGAAATTTGAGCACCTAGTCACAACAGGAAAGCTGGAGGAAAAAGAGCTCCAGGTAGACCCAGAGAGAAAAGATAGATTCGTGTGGAAGTCCATGGTCAACAACGCCATGCGGCAAGGCGCGTGACGATGACGATGACCGTTTTCGTATCTTTCAAGGAGTCAGTATACGACCTTTCAAGACTCTTGACTGGTTCTTCTGTCTCTGTTGGAATAGCTTGATATGCCACAATAAGATTTATTGTGTCGATTTCTGTTCCGTTCCACAATAAGAGGATCCATGATTTCTTGGGTTTGAAAACTCAACCTGGATGATGCGACTAACTCGTCTGACTGCTTCGCCATGTTCTTGTGTTTCCTCGTCCTTTGTGAACAGGACTGTTGTGTCATCATGAAAGTTTTTACAAGGGGCATTTGTTATCCATTTCTGACGTTTGCTGTATCTGAACTGCTCACTGCTGCCTTCAAGGTGAACCCCACTGCCAACGCGAACAGCAAGGGGAGAAATAGCACGGTCCATAGTTATGCCGACTTCCAACTTGATCCGGTCTGTCGTGTAATCTTTTGTGGACAACTGCATTGAGAATCCATGAAAGTACATCAGCGTTTCTTTGATGTTCTTTGGGACATGAAACATCTCGACAGCCAGTTGATCATCTTGTGCGGGACTGATCCATATGCGTTTTGCCAGATTTGCAAAAGCTCATGGAGGTCCCTGTTCTCTGCTCTAGCTCTATGGGTTGCTTCTTAATTCATCGCGGAACACTCTACAGAGCCAGACGTTCCCGGGGTGCCTCTTTTCTGGACTGACACACGCAAGTACTCATTTTCTGTGAGGTATTTAGTCAGCCTTGCTGCCATGTCAGAAAAGATTTTTCCTTCATTTAGAAGTGACACTGGTCTGAACTGGTTGATGTCACCCGAATTCTGTTCTTTTGGAATGTACACTCCATCAGCTGTCCTCTGACATCTATTTACTACTGATCTTCACGTTCATCCAGACTGATTTTATCAGTTTCTGGACCCAACTCAAGGACACTGGGACATTCCTTATACATCAGATAAGAGTTCTGTTAGTCCCAGGTGATGATTTGGCTCTGGCTTTCTTAGCTACTTTCATTACTTCATCCAGTGTCGGTGGCTGTGGTGTTGCAGGGTGTACCAGACTCTGGATTTGGTGCCTCACTCTGAGGTCGGAATATGATTTTCTGAGATGTAGATCCAGAACTTCTATGTCCAATGTGTATCCCGGATCTTGATCGCTGAAATAGTTTCCTGGCCAACTGGAAGAAGTCTCTGAAGAAGCAGTCCTGAATCTTCTTCTTTTTACTCCTTCTCCTCCTCTTTGCTGATTCTGCTTTGCTGAAGGCACTATGTCACGCTTTAGGTCTTTCCATATCTTCTCTAACCATTGCATGTGGAGATTCCCAGACAGCCTTCAATTGTTTCTTGAGACTCCTTTCTTTTTCCTCCTGATTTTCTCCATCTCTCGTTGACGTTTGGATTTCTGAGGCAATGTTTTTACGTTTTGTTGTTTAACTCTATAGGCGATCCTATATGTTGAATACACAGTGTCTCCCAAATCTGGCTAGTTTGTGCTCCAGGGTGCTCTTTCCATTGAGTGCATTTAGTTTGTGGACTGTATCTTCATACAGCATCACACTTGTCTTTGTGCTTGCAGATGGCGCTTGGCATCAAGAGCCTGTACAAATTCCCCGTCTGATACATCAGCGTGGATGTCCTTGACATTGTGGTTTGATTCCTGGCCTTGGTTTTCCCACGTCTTATCTGCTGGCGCAGTGTGCTGTTGTTCATTCATCAGTCTTCATAAAGCCATTTTTTTCCTGGCTCTTCATGCAGTGCTTAGTAGAGAATCTGCTACAGATATACGACAATTTCATATTTGTTCTATACACACTGTCCATTGTGGATATGTAGTACACAAATAGTATAGGTCTGATCACATTATTTTACATTCCTTTATATTACTGGAAAGGGAAGGGATACGTATGAAAATCTTGTTTATACAAGAAAAACAAAAAGGAAACTACTGTCCACTCTAAGAAAATTATTTAAATTTCTAAATCTTACAAATATGTCTATGTCGGGGTATGCAGTGTTAAGACTCACGTTTCGCAAGCGGACTCTCACGACGACAGTCAAGTAGAAAAGTTTGCTCTTTTGTTTAACAAAAGTAAAGGAAGACAAATTCGCTCGGCACATCAATTATTTAGTTGAGGGGCTTTTCATCAAAATAAACTTCCCCATGATGTCAAAGTATATCATAACAGAAATAATCACATCTTAATGCCATCTCGTCACGATGCATAAGCAACAAACTAATTCACAGCAGGGTGATCATGATCACCCCTGCATCACAAAAACATTTTCTACAACATCCTGTTTCGGATTTTTCCAAATCTCTACAGGTTACAATTTCAATGTCATAAATATTTCGACCCTCATTTCCTTTTTACGAAAACATCTGGTGGTCAACACCTTTTTCCACAGAAACCGTACTACAGCCTGAGTGATCGTATATGAAACCTTTTACATTTTAAATCAAGAACAATAACCCACAACTGGGACCGCTAGATGGAGCTAGAACATCCGCAATACAGCACTGAATATTGACAACATAAAAGCAGGCAGGCCAAGAACATGCCCTGCCTTCTCTAAATCATTTAGTTCTCCGACTTTCAAATTCAAAATCGCAGTTCATCCAAAATAAATTTTGTAACACAAGTAATTTTTCACAAGAAAGATGACATTACATCACACAAAATGGCTGATCCCCTTTACGTCATGATTCCACACCGCATCTTCTAAATATCCAAAATCCTCTCACACAAAAGCACAGGAATAACAAAAACCAGTGACTTGTTCCTGACACTGCAAAGCCGAAGCAGAGCTCTGTGGTGAGTGAATTCGTATTCGGAGGCGAACTTTTCCCACGTCCCTAAGGAGACAAGCTGTGATGAATAAAATACGACATAAAGTAAGCTGAAAGATTTCCAGTCAGTGAAACAACGAGAGACACACAATCTTTTATGTTTCCTGGCTAATGCAATCAGTCTGTGCCTGCGTTATGTCCCTGTGGCCAGCAGTGGCTGGTTGTAGTCCATGGGTTTTACTGTGGGCATAATGCATACTTATATAAGGACCAGTCACACGCTATGGTCCTGTGTGGGGGAACAAAAGAACACGGTATATATTCCTGAAAGAGACCTCTAGTATTGCCAATCCTCGATAAAGTTTGGCCTCTCTGTCTGCAATATAAAATCTGGTGTATTTGCTGCCCATCTTTATACAGAAAATCCGACGATAGCATCGGTATCTCACAATGCAACCAAAAATGTTTTAAGGCTTCTTTGAGCAACATTCTTATAGCTAGTCCTCATATACTCTGAGAGTGGTAGGACTTAAACTCAACAAAACACAACAGCCCATCTTACCGCTCTAATCATTCTAGTGATGTCAGCTGAGTGTTTCATAGGTCCATCGCACCCACCCCTTCTCCATTTCAAGACCTTGTGAGCACACAGGGTTATACGCAGGCTCAAGCAGTCTGTTATGAGTGCGATGAATGTCGCTTGAATAAAGTGCAAACTTCAGACAAAGGTCTCTGCTCACAAAGACCAAGAATTGTGATGGGTGTGTTTCTTAGCAACCGCATTTTGTCGGGTCACATTACAATACTAAGGAACGGTTGTTGTTGTTGATGGTGGTGGTGGTGGTGGTGGTGGTGGTGGTGGTGGTGGTGTGTGTGTGTGTGTGTGTGTGTGTGTGTGTGTTTGTGTGCGTGTGTGTGTGTCGTTTTTTTGTTTTTGTTTTTGTTTTGTTTTTCGGTTGTTTGTTTGTTTGTTTCCTTCTTTCTTTTTTCTTTGTTTCTTTGTTTCTTGTTTGTTTGTTTGTTTGTTTGTTTGTTGTTTTTGTTTTGGTTTGGTTTTTTGTTTTCCCATTACCGAGCGTCTTAAAACCGTTTCTCCCAGGTGGTAAAATTTTCAAAATATAGGTCAACAGAAAATCGGTTACACACGCCCGTGGTCATTGCCATGTTAGTGAGCAGAGAAACGGTTGCTGGTCACACTTATAGCCGTCAATGACTTGTTTTGTGGCGTTTCAACTGTACAACCTATGGTTTCGTGCAACAAACGCCACAATTCACAAGACCTTGCCAACGCATAGGGTTTTGCGCAGGCTTAGGAAGTCTGCCAGATATTTCTTGGCAGCTCTGGGTGGAGCACATATGGAATTGTCCGAGTGCGATGAATCCCTCTTGACCAACTCAAAAACTCAAAACAAACTCAAAACAAACTCAAAACGTCACAACGGCTGCAGAGTGCTGCTATTAAGAAACGTGTTGCTGTTCATATGCGATATGCCAAACTGTGTTGAGTCTGTCATACGAAAGTTCACCGAATCTATACCAGGCATACTTGGTCTGTCAAATACTAACCTGTTCGGTCTGCCAGTTTATTTTAACCCTTTGACTCCCACACCCTGTCCCCTAGCATCCTACATTGTCAACCATGCTCGCGAAGCAAAAACAACCCTTTGATTCCCTTTCTATAAGAAGCTGGTGGATAGGGTGAGGAAGTCAAAGGGATAAGGGAGGAGAGGGCTCTGTCCTACGCCTGTCATGGTTAGGCACCAAACCAGCTGACTAACCACACCATGCAAGATCTACCAAAGTCACACTACCACACCAGCCAGTCACAGTTCTACACCAACCAAAATCACAATACCACACCAACCAAAGTCACAGTACCACACCAACCAAAGTCACAGTACCACACCAACCAAAGTCACACTACCACACCAACCAAAGTCACAATACCACACCAACCAAAGTCACAGTACCACACCAACCAAAGTCACAACACCACACCAACCAAAATCACAATACCACACCAACCAAAGTCACAGTACCACACCAACCAAAGTCACAGTACCACACCAACCAAAGTCACAATACCACACCAACCAAAGTCACAATACCACACCAACCAAAGTCACAACACCACACCAACCAAAGTCACAGTACCACACCAACCAAAGTCACAGTACCACACCAACCAAAGTCACACTACCACACCAACCAAAGTCACAATACCACACCAACCAAAGTCACAGTACCACACCAACCAAAGTCACAGTACCACACCAACCAAAGTCACAGTACCACACCAACCAAAGTCACAATACCACACCAACCAAAGTCACAATACCACACCAACCAAAGTCACAGTACCACACCAACCAAAGTCACAATACCACACCAACCAAAGTCACAGTCACAGTACCACACCAACCAAAGTCACAATACCACACCAACCAAAGTCACAACACCACACCAACCAAAGTCACACTACCACACCAACCAAAGTCACAATACCACACAACCAAAGTCACAACACCACACCAACCAAAGTCACAGTACCACACCAACCAAAGTCACAATACCACACCAACCAAAGTCACAATACCACACCAACCAAAGTCACAATACCAACCAAAGTCACAATACCACACCAACCAAAGTCACAGTCACAGTACCACACCAACCAAAGTCACAATACCACACCAACCAAAGTCACAACACCACACCAACCAAAGTCACACTACCACACCAACCAAAGTCACAATACCACACAAACCAAAATCACAGTACCACACCAACCAAAGTCACAATACCACACCAACCAAAGTCACAATACCACACCAACCAAAGTCACAGTACCACACCAACCAAAGTCACAGTACCACACCAACCAAGGTCACAGTACCACACCAACCAAAGTCACAACACCACACCAACCAAAATCACATTACCACACCAACCAAAGTCACAATACCACACCAACAAAGTCACAGTACCACACCAACCAAAGTCACAATACCACACCAACCAAAGTCACACTACCACACCAACCAAAGTCACAGTACCACACAACCAAAGTCACACTACCACACCAACCAAAGTCACAGTACAACACCAACCAAAGTCACAATACCACACAACCAAAGTCACACTACCACACCAACCAAAGTCACAATACCACACCAACCAAAGTCACAATACCACACCAACCAAAGTCACAATACCACACAACCAAAGTCACAACACCACACCAACCAAAGTCACAATACCACACCAACCAAAGTCACAATACCACACCAACCAAAGTCACAATACCACACCAACCAAAGTCACAGTACCACACCAACAAAAGTCACAATACCACACAACCAAAGTCACAATACCACACAGTCAAAGTCACACTACCACACCAACCAAAGTCACACTACCACACCAACCAAGGTCACACTACCACACCAACCAAGGTCACAGTACCACACCAACCAAAGTCACAATACCACACCAACCAAAGTCACAATACCACACCAACCAAAGTCAAAATACCAACCAAAGTCACAGTACCACACAAACCAAAGTCACAGTACCACACCAACCAAAGTCACAATACCACACCAACCAAATTCACAATACCACACCAACCAAAGTCACAATACCACACCAACCAAAGTCAAAATACCAACCAAAGTCACAGTACCACACAAACCAAAGTCACAGTACCACACCAACCAAAGTCACAGTACCACACCAACCAAAGTCACACTACCACACCAACCAAAGTCACAGTACCACACCAACCAAAGTCACACTACTACACCAACCAAAGTCACAACACCACACCAACCAAAGTCACAGTACCACACCAACCAAAGTCACAACACCACACCAACCAAAGTCACAGTACCACACCAACCAAAGTCACAACACCACACCAACCAAAGTCACACTACCACACCAACCAAAGTCACAGTACCACACCAACCAAAGTCACAACACCACACCAACCAAAGTCACACTACCACACCAACCAAAGTCACAGTACCACACCAACCAAAGTCACAACACCACACCAACCAAAGTCACACTACCACACCAACCAAAGTCACAACACCACACCAACCAAAGCCACTGATTCAGACAAAACGTGTCCCTGTGACTCTCTCCCTCCCACACACTCCGGCATCAAATTTCGCTGCTTTGTCCCTTTACCGGTTTTGTGTGAAGGCAGAAATGAAAGTAGTCGTGGGCCTTTCAACTTTCCACTAAGTCAACACACGCTCTGGAATCACTTGCATCTGGCCGTCTGACCAATTCCTTTGAGAGTGGTTGTTATGTGTCTGTCTGTACGCTGCTGGATGCTATTGCTTAAGTGGATATTCATCCCGATTCTGCCCTGGAGTCCATAACACTTCTCTAGTTGATTCTGGAGCGTTGAAGTGCATACAGCCCGTCTTATACTTACACAGTAGGTCTGGTATTATGCATAAAGCGGGGGAGTTATATGGCACGATCTTTTTAATTAATAGGAATCACGAACCTCATTTCAGTTGTCTGCTGGTTGTCACAACTTCAAAAGCCAAACAGGACCGGACCGACTCTAACGCTCTTAAGTTCAGTTCCACAGCCCAGAATGATAAACACTAGTGTGTTCGCTGCTCTGGTTGTCCAAGATCAAATGGCAAAAAAGAAAATGTCATGCTGGTCTCAGAGGTTCTCAAGTTAAATTCCAAAACTGACCTGTTGGTTGCCTGCGATGCATTATTTATTTACATCATTTATTTTCTGTCGAACATATGCCTATATTTTCTCTTATGCATTATTTAATACTGGTATCCTTTATATTCCAAACACTACTCTTCGCTAGTGCGTCATAGTTCTCATTTCCGCTCTGACATCATGTTTACTCAAAAACACATTATGATGTCATCTTAGTCACTTTATTCCTTTTCTCACATTGGACACAGCAGCAGGGAAGTTTCAGTCTTTTTCTCATAATTTTTGTATCTGGTGTTTGTTTGTAATCTTACACTTGACAAAGGCCAATTGGCCGAAAATTTGAGCCTGTCTTGTCTTGTTGTATTAAATACGCGTTCTTATTCTTCCTTCGTGTTTTTTTTTCTGGTTCCTGTCTGCTTGAACGCGGGCAGTGACACTTGTTTTGGGTTTCATATTATATATGTTACCTTTGTGATTCTATATGCTGAATGTACATCCCCTTTCATTTTCTATTGGATTATCTTAACACATGCGCCAAGGATTTTGGTCAGATTCCACGAGACTTCTCTGCTGTACAGCAGCACTGTCTGTAGATGCTGATGGAGGGGGTATGGAACTCCTCGTCTGCGGTGGTACGACCTAGATAACACTTTCCAATTCTGCAACTGAACACAAATACAATCTCGTTCTTCAGTCCGAATCTAATTTAGTTTTCCTTTCAGTATATATTTCTATCAGAGTTTTAATGCAATTTCTATTAGTATTATGTAACCTGTAACTCGAAGAAAGCAGACAATCGTTCAGAGTGTCTCACACTATCAAGAACACTGAACTGGACAGTTCGTGTCAAATTGAACAATACTTTACTTCACAGTAACAACTAAGTAACATAACTCTTGAGAGTCAAGGAGTTATCTCCCATGTAGAATTTCTCAAACCCAAACCTTTAAAAAAAATGCCCAAGTTACCCATATACCCTGCAACTACGCTACACAGAACCACGATGGTGGAGAGAAATTCATACAATATATTGGTCTTGTGTTCAAGATTGACATAGTCTTTTATTCTTGAACTGACCAAACACACACACATAGACAAGACAGAACATATACAGGGTTGCTTCCAAGGCATATATGTAATACCAAAGGAAATAAGAGGGAAGCAGGGAGAATTTTAAATATCAAATAAGTAACATAACTCTTAAGGAATGTTCTGAGCTTACCACTTTATGCTTTGTGGCTGCGTCCATGCTAGCTGAATGGGTAGCGCAAACTGTGTTGGGTTGGAGAAATTCTACATGGGAGATAACTCCGTGACTCTCAAGAGTTATGTTACTTAGTTGATATTTAAAATTCTCCCTGCTTCCCTCTTATTTCCTTTGGTTTTACTTCACAGTGTTGGCTGGGATGCTACCTTCCGCAGAATTGAAAAGTTAAGTGAACTGAATCTGTAATGATTTCAGATTCAGCTGGTGCACAGCATTATCTCAACAAATACAACTTTAAAAAGACAGAAAATCAGTTGCCATGACAAGTGTACATATATCATTGTCACATGGACATTGACACAATTCAGCATCTGTTTGGAGTGCAATATTATTCAACATTTTGGGTCTACTTTCCAACAATGTATACAAGGAAAATACCATCATGTATCAAATTTCTAACTGAAAAGATGGTATTGATACATGAAAACAATTGTCTCGTTTTTCTGTTTGTTTGTTGTTTTGTTTTGTTTTGTTTTGTTTCGTTTTGTTTTGTTTTTAAATATATTTGCAAGTAAATATGTCATACAAAATGGGAAAATATCCTTCTTACCAAGACATGTGTCATAACACTGACACGATGAAATGGTTTCATTATTTCACTATATGCCACCGATTGATGATCAGAGACAAAATTTTCACGTTTTCTTTAATTTGTTAGTGACTTTACCGCGTAAATTATGTACAGTAATGTCAACACTGTTCATTCATTTCAGTTGGGTTTTTTTTCTAATGTTTGTGTGTTTGTGTCCTATTTTCCATATTCGGCTTGTATTTAGATAGTCTTTCTTTTCTCTTCAGAATAATGTCGGTAGTGGGCTCAATTGTGTGTATAGTTGATGTTGTTTTTTTAGCACGAGTTTCAGGGGGTGGGGGGGAAGGGCAGTACAAGACATCTTTGCATTTAGCGTTAGAAATGTTTCAGATATGTACATTGCTTTCTCTCTCTTGCTTTTTTTTTCTTTGTTGTTGTTTGTTTGTTTGTTTGTTTGTTTGTTTGTTTGTTTGTTTCTTTGTTTGTTTCTTTGTTTGTTTCTTTGTTTCTTTGTTGTTTTGTTGTTTTGTTTAGTGTCTGTGTTTGTCTTGTTCACTGTATTTGTGCTGTATGTTTCCATGTTTGTTATGTTTCCCTTTTGCATACAGCAAATAACAACCCATGAAGATGTCTTGAAAAACCCACTCTTTATAACCTTCCATTCTTAAACATCAAGTTACACATTATCACTCTATTAACCTTCCATCTTAAACATCGTGTCTACACACTTATCACTCTTTATAACCTTCCATTCTTAAACATCAAATCTACACACTTATCACTCTTTATAACTTCCATTCTTAAACATCAAGTCTACACATTTATCACTCTTTATAACCTTCCATTCTTAAACATCATGTCTACACTCTTATCACTCTTTATAACCTTCCATTCTTAAACATCGTGTCTACACACTTATCACTCTTTATAACCTTCCATTCTTAAACATCTAGTCTACACACTTATCACTCTTTATAACCTTCCATTCTTAAACATCAAGTCTACACACTTATCACTCTTTATAACCTTCCATTCTTAAACATCTAGTCTACACACTTATCATTCTTTATAACCTTCCATTCTTAAACATCAAGTCTACACATTTATCATTCTTTATAACCTTCAATTCTTAAACATCAAGTCTACACACTTATCACTCTATTAACCTTCCATTCTTAAACATCGTGTCTACACACTTATCACTCTTTATAACCTTCCATTCTTAAACATCGTGTCTACACACTTATCACTCTTTATAACCTTCCATTCTTAAACATCGTGTCTACACACTTATCACTCTTTATAACCTTCCATTCTTAAACATCGTGTCTACACACGTATCACTCTTTATAACCTTCCATTCTTAAACATCAAGTCCACACACTTATCACTCTTTATAACCTTCCATTCTTAAACATCAAGTCTACACACTTATCACTCTTTATAACCTTCCATTCTTAAACATCAAGTCTACACACTTATCACTCTTTATAACCTTCAATTCTTAAACATCGTGTCTACACACTTATCACTCTTTATAACCTTCCATTCTTAAACATCGTGTCTACACACTTATCACTCTTTATAACCTTCCATTCTTAAACATCAAGTCTACACACTTATCATTCTTTATAACCTTCCATTCTTAAACATCAAGTCTACACACTTATCACTCTTTATAACCTTCCATTCTTAAACATCGTGTCTACACACTTATCACTCTTTATAACCTTCCATTCTTAAACATCGTGTCTACACACTTATCACTTTTATATAACCTTCCATTCTTAAACATCAAGTCTACACACTTATCACTCTATATAACCTTCCATTCTTAAACATCGTGTCTACACACTTATCACTCTTTATAACCTTCCATCCTTAAACATCAAGTCTACACACTTATCACTCTTTATAACCTTCCATTCTTAAACATCGTGTCTACACACGTATCACTCTTTATAACCTTCCATTCTTAAACATCGTGTCTACACACTTATCACTCTTTATAACCTTCAATTCTTAAACATCGTGTCTACACACTTATCACTCTTTATAACCTTCAATTCTTAAACATCTAGTCTACACACTTATCACTCTTTATAACCTTCCATTCTTAAACATCGTGTCTACACACTTATCACTCTTTA
>JAPXFY010000018.1:75124005-75139005 GCA_030674185.1 Monoplex corrugatus
TATTTACTTGTTTACCTACTTCGTTTTTATGCTATTTGTACCTTTTGATTCCAAGTTAAATGAATATTTAATTATCTAAACTTACCATATTGTTCTAAAGTTTATCAACCGTTCCTCATGAAGATGTGTAGTAAGTGATATCAACATTTTTCAGTGGAACACTCGTTCCATTGTTAAAAACATCTCATATTTGAGTAACTATCTCTCTTCTAAAAACGTCCATATCATGCTTCTACAGTCGCTGAATACCATCAAAACCAAATTACCTAAAATATCCGGTTTTTATTATCCACCAATATGTGACTCTGTAAATGACGGTGGCCGTATACAAACAGCTATATACATTCGGGAAGGACTGAACTATTGTGAACGAACATCGCCAGTACCTAAATCTACAGCATTTATTTCATCATGTGCAATCATTATAAAATTTTCCTCATCGTTAGTTGTGAATATGGCCTCTGTATACTTACCAAGAGGCCCAGACTCTGTGATATGGCCTCTGTATACTTACCAAGAGGCCCAGACTCTGTGAACACTGAATGGTTAAGACACTTTCAAGATCAGGATGACAAGTGGATAATTGGAGGTGATTTTAATGCACATGCCCCATTTTGGGAAAAGTATTGTACAAACATAACAAGCAACAGGTTGATCGAAAATATTGTAGATTCCAATTTATATTTACTTAACAACGGACACGTTACCCGGATCCCCGATATACCAACCCACAGACCCACAGCTATCGACCTCACTTTAATCTCACCATTCCTAGCCCCAAACGCCACGTGGCAAACAGAGGATGACTTGTTGGGATCAGATCACATCCCCATACGTCTAACCCTAAACCATACTACTAAAATAGACGCCATGCCACAAGATAGTTTACCCAAGTTTAATTATAAAAACGCAGACTGGATCAGTTTTGAGGCAATCCTTGAAAAGACAAGAACAGATCTATCTGAAGCAATGAACATAAACGACATGTACGAAGTTTTCTGTAACTCACTGTTAAGAGCTGCTAACATTTCAATTCCAAAACTTACAGTGTCGAAAATAGGAAAACATCATGGAAATGTCTGGTGGAATGAGGATTGTCAAAAGGCAGTGAACGAAAAGAAAGAAAAATACAAAATCTATTTAGCAAACAGGTCACCTGAAAATCATACAGTGATGAAAAGTGCCAACATTAAGTGTAACAGAATCATAGAGCAAGCCAAAGAACAACACTGGACGTCTTTTTGTAAATGTGAAGTAAATGACCACAAAGACATGATAAAGATTTGGGAAAAACTAAAATTAATGAAAAACGGGATTAAGTTGCCATCAATTCCAGTAAAGCTAGAAAATAACCCTTTTCCTAGCTCACTGGAAAAAGCAGAAGCTTTTGCAGACGTGTTTGCTGAGACCTGTCGTGTAGAAGGACTTCCTGTCTCTAGTAGAGACTATACGGAACGAGAAGAAAAGAAAGATGTATATAAGGATCCTGCCTCTGACAATAAATGCATCACTCACACTTCAAGAATTAAAAGATGCCATTCAGTCCCTTCCAAGTAAAAAAAAAAGTGTATTTGGAGTAGATGCAATTTCCAATGAGATGCTGAAAAATTTACCAGAAAATTTTATAATTTTGCTACATGACATATTTCAAAAATGCTGGAATAGTGGGAAAATGCCCAACAACTGGAAAGAAACAATAGTGGTTCCTGTACTAAAATCAGGTAAATGTAATACCGATCTGAAAAACTACAGGCCAATTGCATTAACATCACACGTATGTAAACTAATGGAGAAAATAATCTTAAAGAGACTGATGCACTATTGTGAAAAGAATAAAATAATGCCAGTAAATCAGGCAGGATTTCGAAAAGGCAGGTCACCAGTAGAAATCCTAACAAAGCTAACTACTAACATAAAACAACAATTTGCAAGACGTCAATGTGTTTTAGCTACATTTTTTGATATAACGAAAGCATACGATCAAGTGTGGCACTCCAGATTGTTATTTAAATTTAAAAGTATTGGGCTGACAGGTCACATTTTTGACTATGTTAAGAGTTTCTTAGAAAACAGAGTATTTCAAACGAGGATTGAAAATGTATATTCCACGAAACGAATTCTTCAAATGGGTATCCCTCAGGGATCCGTTATAGCTCCCCTTCTTTTCATGATATTAATGCATGACTTACCCAGTAAAGTATCTAAGCATGTAGTTTTAGCTCAATATGCTGACGATTTATGCATGTGGATGCAGGTAAATATGAAAAGGAAAACTCCTTTGCGCTGTATTAATTACACACGCAAATGCTACCAATTAGAACTTGATAAAATAGCACGATACATGGTAGAAAATGGGTTACATCTATCCCTGGAAAAATCGAAAATAGTTTTATTTAATAATGGAGCTAACCCAGTAAATATTCCCACTTTCAAACTGGGAGATACTCTTCTTCAGTTTAATGAGTCAATTAAATTCTTAGGAGTTTTTCTTACGGCAAAATTATCTTGGAATCAGCATATTGAATACTTATTAACCAAAGCTCAAAAAAGTTTAAATTTCTTAAAAATAGTTCGCAAACAGGCATGGGGTCAAGATTCATCAACACTTGTTCATCTTTGTAAATCGCTTGTTAGATCTAAATTAACCTATGCCCAAGAAATCTTCTTCAGTGCACCGAAACACTTACTGAAAAAACTGCAGAGCATAGATTGTAAAGGTTTCAAACTTGCACTGGGTCTTCCAATGCATGCTTCCTGTCTTCGCACATATAATGAAATCAAACTGTTGCCACTTGATGAGCAAAGGAAAGTCGCTTCTACTAAATTTTTGTTAAGACACACCACTGTAGAAAACATCTCTGAAACAGAAATTAAACTGAGATCAGATACCGACTTTCCAAAAAGAGCTAAATCAATATCTTCGCAGGTCACTCTTGCAACATACACATCTGACGTCATGAAAGGTTCAGGAATTGATCTACACGTAGATCCTGTATCTATAAGACCTTCCTTTTCGCCAGTACCCAGTTGGGAACTCCAAAGAGCACAATTTGACGTACATCACACTAACTTAAAAAAAGGAGACAATGTAAACTTACTGGCAAGTCAGGTTAAATGTCATATAGACGACTTATATTCCGATCATTTGAAAATTTACACTGATGGATCAGTAATTGAAAGAAAAGCAGGCTCAGCGTTTTTAATACCTGCTCTCAAAATTGAAAAATCTTTCTACATAGGACTTGATAAATCTGTCTTTACAGCTGAACTTTTTGCAATATTAATGGCTTTAAACTTTATGATAAGTCTTCCTAGGACAATTTTTCAAACACTTTTTTGCGTTGATTCAAAATCAGTACTTCAGGCTCTTGAATTATCAAAATTACAAACAAGATCAGAAATGATTCTGGAAATTTGTCACTTGATTCATAATTTATCTTTAAGAGGCACTGATATTACTTTCTGCTGGATACCTTCTCATAGTTCTTTTCGTTATAATGATAAAGTTGACAGGGCTGCCAAACGGGGAGCTAATAACTCACCAGATTCAAACAATATCCAGCTTTCTCTCTCGTTGCACGAGAATTACACTTTAGTAGACAACTACGTCTGGAAGCAGTTCCAATTAAAACAGAAAAAGTATGATAAATGTCACATGAACTTTGAAGTTAGCAAAATACTTAAGCAGCTTCATGCCAGCAGAATTATACAATCCCTTATGTATAGAT
Source organism: Monoplex corrugatus (assembly GCA_030674185.1). Lineage (NCBI taxonomy): Eukaryota > Metazoa > Mollusca > Gastropoda > Littorinimorpha > Ranellidae > Monoplex > Monoplex corrugatus. The sequence goes on from JAPXFY010000018.1 coordinate 75,127,734, forward strand.
GGAAACTTGATGCATTCAAAACAAAATACACCAAGAACATAGTATGTCTGTGTGGAAAGAAGATAACACACAGTCATATTCTTTCTTGCGTTAAGGTAAAACGACATATTCCAACACTATCTATGAGTACAGTTTCTGATATATTTGCCTCATCATCATTACTGTATGAATTTTTGTTAGCCTGTCAAAAAGTCCTATAGCGAATTACCTTTAAAATGTTATTTCACTTGTTCACTGTTATGGTTAGTCAATTATTAGTTTTATTTTTTTCTTCGTTTCTTCCAGATATTTATCAATTTTGTTTGTTAGTTTGTTTGTTTAAATCGTTAATTATGGTAACATTATTTGTTAGTTTTACCTTCCCCTCTTCAAAACAGTTGTTTTCTGGATCATATTTTCTCAAGTTCAAAATTGACAATTTTCAAATATTCTCTTCACTCCTATCACCCCCCCCCCCCTTTTTTTTTTTTTTTTTGTGTGTGTGTCTAAAATCACTTTAGTGAACAGACATTAAATCAAAGACCACCACACACACACACACACACATATACACACACACACACACACACACACAGACACACACACACACATACACATACACACACACACACACACAGACACACAGACACACACACACACACACATACACACACACACACACACCACATACACACACACACACACACACACACACACACACACACACACACACACACACACACACACACACACACACACACACACACATCAACACTTTCCCAGGAAGGCGTGTGAACCGAACTTTCTCAGAAACTTTGAGCAATACTAAAATTGTCATTTCACGGTGGTGACAATCTACCGTTAACCTTGATTCAGTCAAATATTGTATCATCCGATGCTTCTTCAAGATCACATTCAGCTTGAGAAGTACAAAAACCTAGACTTTCAATAATAATTGTTTATTAAAAAAAAATCTATTAAAAAAAAGGTGCGGGGAGTTGTTAACATGATGTGACAATTTACTTTTTATTTTGTTTTTCCACCTGCTGCTTCTCTTCTCTTGCGCTGTTTCTCGCCACCCCACTCTCACCCACCCTTCCACATCCTCCCCCGCTTCTTCTGTTTTGTTTCTTTCTTTTCAATGTGTGTATCGTGACCCCTCTTCATTTACCCGTGTTGATCAAGCAGAGGACGGCCCGGTAATAGTGGGAAGCCATTTCTGACCACCTGCTGCTGTTGGTGTTACGTGAGCCATCCATCAGTTTGATGCAAAGATTACTAACTGCTGTGTGTAACAGAGAACACAGTGTTCTTTTTTTCTTCTGACAGGATTCTTTCAGTTTATATATATATATATAAATCTCCTATTCTTAAACAAAAAGGTACGTGACGGAGGATGTGTGTGTGTGTGTGTGTGTGTGTCTGTGTGTGTCTGTGTGTGTGTGAGTGTGTGTGTGTGTCTTTGTGTGTGTCTGTGTGTGTGTGAGTGTGTGTGTGTGTGTGTCCGTCTATCTGTCTGTCTGTATATTTTTCTGAGTCTGCCTGTCTGACTGTTTCTGCCTGCCTGATTGTCTGCCTGCCTGTCTGTCTGTCTGTCTGTCTGTCTGTGTCTGACTGTCTGTCTGTGAAAAAAAAAATGGGTGGACACGATTTTCTCAGCTCTTTATCGGTGGATCTTTACCAAATCTGAGTCAAACGTGTGAACTGTTGAGTATTCGCCAAATGTTTAAAAAGGCACCAAGGTTAAGGTCACATAAAGCAAAAAAGCGCTTCTAATAAACGTATTTGAAAGAAATTTGTAAATATTGCCTTCTCAGAAACTTCTGAAAATATTTACATTCTGTTTGTGCAGTTGTGACTGTTTACCATTGTCCCCATTGCACGTCAAGTTTATTTCATACGAAGCTTCTCCAAGGTCATGGTTACTGATATTCTAGACATATCTGTATCTTACTAATTCTGCCTAAAACAAAACTTGTCAAAAATTCAATCAGTCAACTTTCTATAGAAACTAAAAAACAAAAGTTTTTTTCTATAGTATATCTAATTTTCCGGCTTCTTCAATATGTTTGTACTGATGTGCCTCCGTCAGCGACGAAGAGAATATCTCCAATGTACAACAAAATTGTTTTTGAGTATCTTCCCTTTCCACTGAAGCTGAACTTTTAGAAGTTGATAAGTAGGTACTGAAAGGAAAGTTTGGTATAACGATCACAAACAACTTCTGTTCTTATATATATATCGAAAAGCGCTTCCTGAAATTTGAGTAAAATTTATAATAAATTTGTTCCATGCTTAGATAAAAAGTTCGTTTTATTCACTCTGGATGTCGTTTCGTGAAGGCTGAGCCCAGCCAGATGTGACGTAAAGAATGTTTATTACGTGTATCACAACATGGCGGCTGTTTTGGGTCTTCATTTCGATGCCAGACGACAAATCACAAAGTGGTGTTTTGAGGATTCACTGCACTATTTGAAATGATGTAGATCTCTAATCTTTTTGAAAAGTTTTCGTTTCAGCAACAGTACTTCGTTTGCACTGATGAGACGATAGATGATCTCACTTTGACAAATTGTGGCAGTTTGATTCTATTGCAACAGACAGATCTGGGCATATTTTTTAAGTTCAGGTAAGCGTAGATGAGACTTTATTCTACCTTTTGACTATGAAAATTTTATAAACATGTTGTTACAACTGGTAAGCTTTACTTTGTGCTTTTGTGTAATGAAACCATGAAAAATGAAATTAAGATTGTGCAGCTGTGACTCCGTTTTGGTTTCTCTCCTGAACACAGATTTGTAATAAAAAAATCTTTGTGTTAGAGATTTTTCTTTTATTTTTATTATGTACATATAAAAGGGGAGATTATGGAATGGCTTGACTGTCTTCTTCCATTTTTTCTTTCTTTTAGGCCTTCTTTTATTTCCCCAACTACACTACCACCACCATTGCATTCTTCTGTTTTGACTTTTTCTTTTTTTTTTCTTTTTTTCTTTTTGTTTTGTTTGTTTTTTTGTTTGTTTTGTTTTTTGTTTCTCCACTTGCTTTTTCTTCTCCTCTTGTTCTGCGCTGTTTCTCTATCTGTCCATTTCTTCCCCGCAGCTTCTTTCTTTCTGTCTATCTTTCTTTCCACTAAATACATGTAACGTGACCCCTCTTCATTGCCACACATTAAGCGAGCAGAGGATGGCCCGGTGTTAGCTGAAGTCATTCAAGGCCACCTGGTGCTGTTGGTGTTACGTGAGCTATCCATCACTTTAACGTTCAGACTGCTGTTACTGTTTGTAATACAGAAGATGATTCCATCCTTCTCCCTTTCTGTCAGCTTTCTTTTTTTCTTTTTTTTCTTTTTTTTTCCGCTCCGTTTCTTTATCATACGGGAAAATTGCAGGGGATGGGGGCTGGGGAAGACGAAGAAGAAAAGAAGGGAAAAAAGAAAAAGAAGGAAAGAAAACAAGAAGCACGTGCACGTGATGTATCAAATAAATGAAAAGATTAATGATGCAGGTTCTAAACTGGCAGTAGGACTTCATTTTCTTCTGTTCCGCTGTGACTTACTTAAAGAGAGAGAGGGGGAGGGAGAGATAGAGAGATTGACAGACAGACAGACAGACAGACAAACAGACTGATTAAGAAACACATTTGTGAGATATCATATGGATGCGATGTTTAGTGATTGTCAGTGTTTTTCTGAAGCTTCCGTTATTACCTTTGGACCAGAAAAGCTTTGAAACAAATGTACAGAAAACCACACACACACAAACGGTTTATAACTGAGAGGAGAAATATCCTAGGATCCTATTTTATCATCCTGATTCTCGCTTTTACGTCAGTAGAAGAAGAAGAAGACAAAACACTGATAAAAAGAGGGAACGGAAACAAGATAAGTAACCCATTGTTAGTCGACATTCTGAGTTTCTTGAGAAAGACTTTAAAGTCGAAAATTTGACCCCTCTACAACAAGGTGTTCGGGTGTTGTGTACAGTAAGATAAGTAACCCATGTAAAAACTCTCTCCTTTCCTGATACAACCGCCAACAGGCAGCAACAAACTCTGATACTTTAGCAATGAAAATGATATCGAGACAGAAACAGCGAATAGAATTACTCCCCCTGAACTCTCCCCTCCTGATGTCAGCTTTATATTTTTTTTTTTTTTTTTTTTTTTCTTTCTTTCTTTCTTTATTCCCGTAATCGTGGCCTTAAAGATGAAGCTTGAGAAGTTTTTCTTTTTGATTTCAGACAGGTAAAAATCTTTTTTTTTTTTTTTTTTTAAAACGGAAAAAGAAAGGAAAAGAAGAAGAAATCCAAAGTTTTGATGCTTCGAAGTTGGTTTAACGCTTTTGAGTCCAAGAAATCAAATCTAGCATGGAAATCAACGCGTGTTTGATTTAGGCCAATGTGACCAAAACTGGGAACGTCTGACCAGCCGTCAGGATGGACCCATTGCCAAATCATTATTATGGTAAAACTCTACATCTCTATAAACTGCTTTGAGACTATCGCTGAAAAACTGGATACACACGCATGTATTTATCTACTTGTGCCTTGGTTCAACTTCTCCTAGTCTTTCTCCTTATCCCTATTGCCCTCTATATTCTTATGTATTTGTTTCTAAAGATCTCCCTACGGATGCAGTGGTCTAGTGGATAAACGACGGAGGGTCCGGGGTTCCTTCCGCTTGGTGGGTAACAGGTGGAGATCCTTCCGATCTCCCGGGTCATCATGTGTGTGTGTGTGTGTGTGTGTGTGTGTGTGTGTGTGTGTGTGTGTGTGTGTGTGTGTGTGTGTGTAGTGTGTGTGTGTGTATGTATGTGTGTGTATGTGTGTGTGTGTGTGTGTATGTGTGTGTGTGTGTATGTGTGTGTATATGTATGTGTGTATGTGTGTGTGTATGTGTGTGTGTATGTATGTGTGTGTATGTGTGTGTGTGTGTGTGTATGTATGTATGTGTGTATGTGTGTGTGTGTGTGTGTGTGTGTGTGCAGCGTGCGCCAGCGCGTATCTTAGCGCCTAAAGCCCCTTTGTATGTATACATATGCAGAATATCAAATATGCACATTAACCCTTTGACTCCCGCACCCTGTCCACCAGCATCTTGCATTGTCAACCAAGCTAGCAGAGCAAAAACTTAACCCTTTGACTCACTCACCCTATCCACTAGCTGGTGGATAGGGTGGGGGAGTCAAAGGGTTAAGTTTTTGCTGTTGGCAGAGAGGGTGCCGGAGTCAAAGGGGCAAAGATCGTGTAAGTCATGTCAGTGCCTGGCTTATGGAAATATGAAAACACCCACGTAAAAACATGCATCCAAGAAAAATAATAACTCTAAACAAAAAACTATTAACTAAGCCACATAACTCTTGAGAGTCACGGAGTTATCTCCCATGTAGAATTTCTCAAATACAACACAGTTTGCGCTACCCATTTAGCTAGCATAGACGCAAACTGTGTTGTATTTGAGAAATTCTACATGGGAGATAACTCCGTGACTCTCAAGAGTTATGTTGCTTGGTTAATATTTTTTTTAAAAACTGTTGTATTTGAGAAATTCTACATGGGAGATAACTCCGTGACTCTCAAGAGTTATGTTGCTTAGTTAATATTTAAAATAAAATTCTCCCTGCTTCCCTCTTATTTCCTTTGGTGTTCTACACAAAAACGTTAAAGGAATACAATAAAATAGAATAACTTGCTGAGAAAGCCCCAACAATTCCTGTCAGTCAGCTCAAGTGTAAAATATAATTCTTCCCAGCGACCCATGATGTCGGTGTGCGTCAACAAGAATCTTAGCTGGTGGATACAGTGATGAAGTCAAAAGATTTAAGTTTTTTGCAAGTTCAGTCAGAACCCCAACATGCTTCTTGTCATCCTCTACAAGTCAAAAGATGAAGTTTTTTGCAAGTTCAGTCAGAACCCCAACATGCTTCTTGTCATCCTCTACAAGTCAAAAGATGAAGTTTTTTGCAAGTTCAGTCAGAACCCCAACATGCTTCTTGTCATCCTCTACAAGTCAAAAGATGAAGTTTTTTGCAAGTTCAGTCAGAACCCCAACATGCTTCTTGTCATCCTCTACAAGTCAAAAGATGAAGTTTTTTGCAAGTTCAGTCAGAACCCCAATATGCTTCTTGTCATCCTCTACAAGTCAAAAGATGAAGTTTTTTGCAAGTTCGGTCAGAACCCCAACATGCTTCTTGTCACCCTGTACAAGTCAAAAGATGAAGTTTTTTGCAAGTTCAGTCAGAACCCCAACATGCTTCTTGTCATCCTCTACAAAAGTCATGGGAGAAGACGATAGAGTGTGTTCAATTGTACCTCATACCATACCAAGGAGAACCGAATAAAGCATCGGTATCTCACAAAGCTATCAACATTTTTAAAGTCTTCTTTCAAAAAATATTTTTTGCTAGTCCTCGTATATTCTGAGAGTGGTAGGACTTTAAAACCTACAGAACAGAACAACAGAACCGATAGAGTGTGAGAGCCCAAGCTCCCGACAAGCTGCTACCACCTGAAGTATGTACGACATTTCCTTGCTTCGTTAGGCTGCTAGGAGGGGTGTAAGTAGGTTGCTAGGGGCGTATAGTTACGATGTCTTTTATAATTACTGTTGTTGTTGTTTTTGATTTTCAATGATCAGAAATAAAAGACTATATGACACTGAATCCCTTGGTCTGTTTTGGAGTAATCCATTCAATTGTATGTGGTTTCAGAATCATTTTGGTCTGTTTTGGAGTAATCCAGTGAATCATATGTCGTTTCAGAATCATTTGGTCTGTTTTGGAGTAATCCAGTGAATCATATGTGGTTTCAGAATCATTTGGTCTGTTTTGGAGTAATCCATTCAATTATATGTGGTTTCAGAATCATTTGGTCTGTTTTGGAGTAATCCAGTGAATCATGTGTGGTTTCAGAATCATTTGGTCTGTTTTGGAGTAATCCAGTGAATCATATGTGGTTTCAGAATCATTTGGTCTGTTTTGGAGTAATCCATTCAATTATATGTGGTTTCAGAATCATTTGGTCTGTTTTGGAGTAATCCAGTGAATCATATATGGTTTCAGAATCATTTGGTCTGTTTTGGAGTAATCCATTCAATTATATGTGGTTTCAGAATCATTTGGTCTGTTTTGGAGTAATCCAGTGAATTATATGTGGTTTCAGAATCACTTTTCTTCTCATCTAGTCTCTGCATGAGACATGTTTGTTGATTATAAACGTCGCTCTCTTCTTTCCATTTGGTGTGCAGAACTATATAGTGAGCTAGTAAGTACAAAGAAACATACTATATAGTGAGCTAGTAAGTACAAAAAAACAATCTCTCAAGAACTACGAAGTAAGTAAGACCAATGTCCCCCTGTACAGACAGAACTCTATTTAGAAACAAAGTCCTATGATCAAGTATTCTACTCCCAGGCATGAGTACAATCAATAACCCATTACATACACAAGGTGCCTTTCACCTCCGTTGCTTTACTGTATAGCAAACTCTTGTGGTACCAAGGAAGGGTTGAACCGGTCCCTGAGACGTCTTATGAGACGCTCTGTGAGACCTGGTTATGCCACCCTCTGAAACTGACATAAATAGACCAGAGGTCACCCACCCACCATCTACATCATCTGGGTGTAACGTACACATTCCCCCGTATTTGTTTTGAATGAAATAATCCATCTGTCAAACTATTAAATGAGTCCACAACTCCAACCTACCATCTTTGAAGGGAAAAAAGAAAGAAAGTAAGAAAGAAAGAAAAGAAAAAAATAACATACACTGAGATTTTCTTTTAGCCTCGACACACGACGTCGAAAAAAAAAAGAGAGGCATCTGTGTGTGTGTGTGTGTGTGGTGTGTTTGTGGTGTGTGTGTGTGTGTGTGTGTTCTGTGTTTGTGTGTGTGTGTGTGTGTGTGTGTGTGTTGTTGTGTGTGTGTGTGTGTGTGTGTGTGTGTGTTGTGTTGTCTGTGTGTGTGTGTGTGTGTGTGTGTGTAAGTGTATGTTGTGTGTGTGTGTGTGTGTGTGTGTGTATGTGTGTGTGTGTGTGTGTGTTGTGTGTGTAAGTGTATGTGTGTGTGTGTGTGTGTGTGTATGTGTGTGTGTGGTGTGTGTGTGTGTGTGTGTGTGTGTGGTGTGTGTGTGTGTGTTGTGGTGTGTGTGTGTGTTGTGTGTGTGTGTGTGTGTGTGTGTGTGTCTGCAGCGTGCGCCAGCGCGTATGTATACGAGAGAGAGGGACAGGTAAAGATAGAAAGACAGAAAGAATGCTAAAAAGACAAGAGGGGATGGGGGGGAGAGGGGCGAGAGAGGGAAACAGAAAGAACCTTCCACACAGACAGACAAACAGAAAGGCAGACAGGGACAGAAAAATGAGAGAACCAAAGTCAGATATAGTGAGAGACATAGAGATAGAGGTATAGATGGAGAGAGAGAGAGAAAGAGACAGACAGACAGACTGATAGACAAACACATCAACAAACTGATAGACAAACACATCAACAAACTGATGGACACTGAACTTAATTCCCCCATGTACAACACCTGTACACGGGAAATTTTAAAACAGCGCGGTACCTCAAAACAACAGCCGTCTCACCGGGGTCAGAGCACCGTCATATTGATAAACAATGACCTTCCTTCAGTATACCATCAACACCACACTGAGGCTGTACCACAGCTGTGTGCTTTGAACTCTCACTACCTAATGACTCACAAGGCTGAGGGACGACAGAAAGCCACCTTACTATGCTATATGCTGAGGGACGACAGAAAGCCACCTTACTATGCTATATGCTGAGGGACGACAGAAAGCCACCTTACTATGCTATATGTTGAGGGATGACAGAAAGCCACCTTACTATGCTGTATACTGAGGGACGACAGAAAGCCACCTTACTATGCTGTATACTGAGGGATGACAGAAAGCCACCTTACTATGCTATATGCTGAGGGATGACAGAAAGCCACCTTACTATGCTATATGCTGAGGGATGACAGAAAGCCACCTTACTATGCTATATGCTGAGGGATGACAGAAAGCCACCTTACTATGCTATATGCTGAGGGACGATAGAAAGCCACCTTACTATGCTGTATACTGAGGGATGACAGAAAGCCACCTTATTATGCTATATGCTGAGGGTTGACATAAAGCCACCTTACTATGCTATATGCTGAGGGACGATAGAAAGCCACCTTACTATGCTATATGCTGAGGGATGACAGAAAGCCACCTTACTATGCTATATGCTGAGGGATGACAGAAAGCCACCTTACTGTGCTATATACTGAGGGATGACAGAAAGCCACCTTACTATGCTCTATGCTGAGGGATGACAGAAAGCCACCTAACTGAGCTATCACCTCCCACAAAAAGAACATCCGAAGAACGTACTAATCTTCTGGCCCACCACCATCTGTACATAATAACGACTCTCCTAGTGCAGTTAAGAGCTTACGGATGCCATCATCATGAAAAGATGTTGGAGACGGACGTGGCGTATGATCCTAAGTGAGCAGACTAACGTTCATCACTCGGACGGCCTTACTCTGGACTGCTGAAAGAAGACACAAGAGTTGAAGACCCGAGAGCACAATGCGACTGACAACAGAACTGAAGGCCCTGAAACTGTCCTGGAGTACCACACAGACGCTGGCCTACATCAGGTGCCCTGCCGCATGGCGTTGGCGATCATGGACTTCCATCTGTCTCTATCCCTTGTTGCCCCAAGCATCTCCTCCACCCTCCTCGTCTTCAGCCACCCTGCAAGTTCGTCTTGCATTTTCTCCCTGGATCTACCTGGTGCTCTCTTTCCCTCCAGCTTTCCCGTTGTGACCAAGTGCTCCAAACCCCCCTTCCTGGCAGTAAAGAACCCAAAATAATAAAATCAAGGCGCTTCACAACATTCGTGTAAAAAGTAATAAACCACATAGATACATGCACAGGAGAACAGAAGATACATGCACAGGAGAACAGAAGATATATGCACAGGAGAACAGAAGATACATGCACAGGAGAACAGAAGATACATGCACAGGAGAACAGAAGATATATGCACAGGAGAACAGAAGATAATATGCACAGGAGAACAGAAGATGTATGCACAGGAGAACAGAAGATACATGCACAGGAGAACAGAAGATATGCACAGAAGATATATGCACAGGAGAACAGAAGATAATATGCACAGGAGAACAGAAGATATATGCACAGGAGAACAGAAGATAATATGCACAGGAGAACAGAAGATAATATGCACAGGAGAACAGAAGATATATGCACAGGAGAACAGAAGATAATATGCACAGGAGAACAGAAGATATATGCACAGGAGAACAGAAGATAATATGCACAGGAGAACAGAAGATATATGCACAGGAGAACAGAAGATAATATGCACAGGAGAACAGAAGATATATGCACAGGAGAACAGAAGATATAAGTCTGAGCTGCAAAGAAACAAGTTATCATAAACACCTTAGTCCTTACACATGCGATCACAGTGACAGAAATGTGTGCATAGAAATAAAATCTTATTTACCTGTGCATTTGCTTGTCTGTTTATTTGGTTTGTTTTCTCCTTTGCCCCAGTCATAAAAAACGGTGACTTCACGGGGCCACTTGAGGCAAACCGAGCTTACACAGTGAAATGTCAAACAGGAAGACTTTACTGGACGAGGATAACATGCTGGTCAGAATTATGAGAATATAAATGTATTCATTTAGAGGATTTAACTATTTATATGCTTGCATATTTGCTAAGAAATAAAAAGCAAAATGCGTCGTTCACTTTTGCTTGTAGGGTCCCGTACATCTGAAAAAACAACAACAAAAACAAAAACAACAAAAACAAAAAAAGAGACGTGAAGGTTCTGTAGGGTAACGTGTTAATTTCTTGATCTGTTCATTTATTCTCTTATCTGTTTCAAAATGCCCGTTTTTCGTTTATTTTGTAATAGACTTACAAAGACGTAAGTGTGCGTTGTGTTGTGTCGCGTGTATGTGTGTGTGTGTGTGTGTGTGTGTGTGTGTGTGTGTGTGGTGTGTGTGTGCGCGCGCGCGCGCACGTATGCTTGTGTGTATTGTGTATGTGTAAATGTGTGTGTGTGTGTGTGCGCGCGCGCGCGCGTGCGTATGTGTGTGTGCGCGTGTGTATATATGTATGTAAATGTGTGTGTGTGTGTGTGTGTGTGTGTGTGTGTGTATGTGTGTGTGTGTGTGATTCACATTCATCTATTTGTCATGAGATCACAAACAGCGTTGCAACAGTAAAAGACAAAATGACTGCATTTAGCACACACACACAC
>JAPXFY010000018.1:75141505-75174005 GCA_030674185.1 Monoplex corrugatus
AGCAAGTCACACCATCATTAACAGACAGAGATAAACAGTGTTTGGGGCTGGGGGACTGAGGAAGCTAATCAAACATTATAAACATACAGATTAGCGTAGGACCAACAACAAAAAACACGAAAAAATAATAAGAACGCGTATTTAATACAACAAGACAGGCGCAAATTTTCGGCCAACTGGCCTTTGTCAAGCGTAAGACCACAAACAAACAAACACCAGATACAAAAATTAGGAGAAAAAGACTGAAACTTCTCTGCTGCTCCGTCCAGTGTGAGAAAAGATTAGCGTAGATTAGTATTTCATGACCTATCCACCAACTGTTGGATAACGCGAGGGAGGAAAGAGTTAATAATAATTAATAATAATTACAATATTTATATAGCGCAAAATCTTGATAAAATCAAATCTAAGCGCTGAAGCAGACACACACGCACGCACGCACGCACGCACGCACACACACACGCACACACACACACACACACACACACACACACAGCCGCGCGCGCGCATGGCTATAAATGGGGAGAAAAGATAAAAGCAATAAAAGCAAGAATAAAAGCAATGGAAAATTATAGAGAGCATAGCATATACAATTATATATTATAACCATGTGATTCCCCTCCGAGCGGAGACAGGCTGCAGAGGGGGGAGGGGGGGGTTGAGTGAGGTTAGGATTTTATGCAGAGGAGAAAATGTGGGTTTTGAGAGCGGACTTGAAGGAGACAAAAGTAGGTTGCTGACGGACTGAGAGAGGAAGTTTGTTCCAGGAGAGTGGACCAGAAACAGAGAAGGCTCGTGGACCATAGGTATTGAGCTTAGTGCGTGGAAAGCGAAAAGTCAGAGGATCGGAGGCAGAGCGGAGGGTACGTGAGGGAACATAGATCTCAAGTAGGCTTGACAGGTAATCGGGGGCTGCGTTATTGAGGCTTTTGTAGCACAAAATTATCAAGAAACAACCAAGGACGTGGGGTGGGACCCACAGCAACAATGCATCACCACTGGCCAGGCAATCACTCTTGACCCTCAACACCCCATACATCAGGCAGTAGCCATTTTCCCACGTAAAGAGGACCGCCCTCCATGCGCTGCAGGGCAGGACCCGTTTCAGTGCAGGAAACTGGTGGCTGAGGAGAGAGAGTGCAAGGGTTAATCTGCACAGGCAGGATTTACTTGTAGACTTTGATAAGTCAGACCCTCACTGATAATATCACGTATCAATGCTGCTAATATTGTAAACAAGATAGATATTGTTCTGATTTTCGGTGTAAAGGAGAGAGAAAAGGAAGGGACGTGTTGTTAAAAAAAAATATATATAAAAAAAAAGCACACGCTTACAATGAGTAGATTTTTGAAAGTAAGATTTGAATCCAAGTAACTAATACAATATCTTGACTGCATGCGTCAATCAGTTCTCAAAACTTTTTGTAGTTGGAACCGTCCGTAGGATCTACCACGAGAAATTCTGGAATACTGAAATAAATGAACAAACTGTTAAATACATAAAAAACAAATAACAAAATGAAATAAAACTTCGATTTGTAAGTAATCGTTTTCAAGCTTACTCGTTGTCTGCATGTATGCTTCAGTAAACGTATATGTCAGAGCCCGGGCAGCCTCGTGAAATTCTACACTGAATTTGTTGGTAACCTGACTCTTCTGCCATTTGGTCTTTAACTGAGACATAAAAAGACTTCAGTCAGTATCTCTGGACCTAACTGAAACCCTCCCACGCCACCGCTCCTCTGTCTCTCTTTGTCTTCCCCCTTCGTTTCTGTCTGTCTCTGTGCCTCTGTCTGCCTGCCTGCCTGCCTGCCTCTCTCTCTCTCTCTCTCTCTCTCTCTCACACCCACACACACACACACACACAGTCATGACTATTCAATTCTTGTCTTATCCTTGTTTTTTTTCTCAGTCTCACACAGGCATATCGTACACACACACACGCACCATCATCATCATTATCATCATCATCAACATTATCATCGTGGTTGTCATCTTCGCGTTATACTATGTTTCGCACATAAATCAATGACATATTTCAAAAGTCAGCTTTTGGCACACAAGTTACATACACCTGTACGTAATACGTACAGGTGTATGTAACTTGTGTGCCAAAAGCTGACTTTTGTGTGTGGCAGTTCTCTCACGCACACACACAACACATATGGCATCGTCTCTTTTTCTTTAGCTGTCACGTTGTGCATACGTAAACACAAACTTACATGATCGTATCACACAACACACATCCACATACACACCGCTGTAGCACTCACATAACCATACTGACAAACGTGTGTCACGTGTGTGTGTGTGTATATGTGTGTGTGTGTGCATGTTCGTGCGTGTGTGTGTGTGTGTGTGTATGTGTTGTGTGTGTGTGTGTGAGAGAGAGAGAGAGAGAGAGTGTGTGTGTGTGTGTGTGTGTGTTGTTGTGTGTGTGTGTGTGTGTGTGTGTGTGTGTGTGTGTGTGTGTGTGTGTGTGTGTGTGGTGTGTCCATATTCAATTTTTAACCTAATCTTGACACTTGTTTTGTGACTGCCGCATGTGGGCTAACGTCAGCAATAACTGACACACAAAAATAGGTGTGTGGGCGTGTCAGGCACACACACACATACACACACACACACACACCACACACACACACACACACACACTACCAGACACAACACACTCACACACACACACACACACACACACACACACACACACACACACACACAACACACACACACACACACACACTCCCCGAAATATTCGTATGTAGACATAAAAATCTGTGGTTCCCCTTCCGAGTTTCTTTCTGGTGATCTTAAACTGCTCCACTACCTATGCACGCACACGCGCGCGCGCACATCGACGCACAAAGGTAGGTATGTGCATCTCATCGACTTGAATCATTCTAATTCAGTCACAAGACCATATCTACCTACTCCATGAATAATAGGCTTTACATTTTCTTTAAGCCTACGGCTCGTCCGTACATGACATGGCACACATACGAGTGACATCTCTGAAGGCATGACAGTAGTTTGTAGTAAGAAACTCTGGGCAGAGCCGGCCGGACAGCATAAGGTCCTCAGAGCTTGAGTTGGGCGTACATGACCATTCTACTGCGTGCACCTACGTTAGGGTACATGTTGCAAGTGAGATATTTGGTGCTGCTGAAGATCTGAGTATAAAGCCGATGCTTTGCTAAACCTGGGATTTGAACCGATACTCGGTCGAACAAATCGTTAAGGAAATCCTCCGTTCTCCTCGACAGCTTTGGCGAGGGATTTCCCTTTCGGGGAGCTAATATGTGACGTCAAAGTAACTACTGGTGATATGCCAATGAATGAGTAATGTGTGGCAAGCCAATCAGAATACAGTACTTTTGATCACATGACATATCCTGCGAGAACACTTTCTTCTTTAGTGACCTTCAAGGTAGGTAACACATCATTTATTTTGATTATTGCTCGGCTTATTATGGCCGTGGAGGGTCGTGTCATGTTGAATTTTATTCCTGCATAGTCAGCTCAACCGATGCATTGCTTAGAGAAGCAAAAGACTGTCCGCCGGTAAGTGCTACTGTCGGCGCCATGTTTTCATCATGGCTGCTATATTATGATTACTTGAATAGGGAAATGAAGGAGGGTGTGATTTTGTTTTGTAAACCAGTTTAGCTCGTCAGCGCGATCAGAAGCGATCTCAGACAGGAGTGTTTTTAGCTTTACTCTTTTGTTTGTTTATTTGGTTTTTCTGACATGTTGCATGTCGGTTAAGTAGCGTTCACTGGAACTGAAAGAGAAAGACGCTTTTGGCTTTGAATAGGCAGTGACAAATCTGTCGTCTGCAACAGATTCGTTGCACCTAGACTGGGTTTAGAGTCTAGTCTTTCATCAGGCCTTGCAGAACAGGAGATCGACGAAATAGACGGGCAGGTTAAGAAAAAACATGACACTTGGAAGTAAAAATGTTTGACTCACATGGAGTAAAGTGATAATTGTTCTCCTTTGGCTTTGGTAAGGAAAAATCTGAGAAACAAAAAAGGCATGAGCATGCGCATGTGATTTGTTTCGGATCAGGTCATGTTAATTATCACGATTTACCAGCCTGCATAGGCACATATTCATGCCTGTTTACTGTTTTAAATCATGCAACATGGCAGAATGTGTGTGTGTGTGTGTGGTGTGTGTGTGTGTGTGTGTGTGTGCATGCATAATAGGTGTAGACAGTAAATGGAATACTGTTTTCAGATTTAGCTCTGTAAAGTCATGCATCCAGTTGCCATAGAAAGTTTCATAAAATTGAAGGTAGTGAAAGATCATGAATGATGAAGTATGGGGAGAAAGAATAAGTAAGGAAAATAAGAAAAATCACCTGTACACTTTGAGGGGGAAAAAGTATGTGTATGTACATGACTATTTGTGTTTGTGCATGTGTGTGTGTGTGTGTGTGTGCGCGCGCATATGTGTGCATGTGTATAAATGCATTTTGAGAAAGAAAGAGGGAGAGAGAGTGAGAAGATGTGCATGTGTATTAATTGTGCACTGTTCAATCATAGAA
The DNA here is from genome assembly GCA_030674185.1 of Monoplex corrugatus. Classification (NCBI taxonomy): domain Eukaryota; kingdom Metazoa; phylum Mollusca; class Gastropoda; order Littorinimorpha; family Ranellidae; genus Monoplex; species Monoplex corrugatus. The sequence continues at coordinate 75,146,055 of JAPXFY010000018.1, forward strand.
GTAATGCAAGTGAATTGTGTGTATGTGTGGATGGTGTGTCAGCATGGATTTCCACATTCCAATGCTACTAGAATCAGTCCTATCCAAATCAGCAGAAAAGTCTATTGTAAATCATGTTTACATTTGAGTAGGTATTGCCTATGTTTTCATCACTGCATCTAGTTGATTTATATGTATACACACAAAATGCTCCGTTAAAATTCTAAAATAGGACTTCCCCCCGTTTGTTTGTTGTTGTTGTTGTTGTTGACAAATTGTAACCATATTTCAGTAAGATTCTTGACCTTACAAGAACTGAGGAGTCTAGACTGTACATTGTACTATCTGAAGTTAGCCAAATCAGTTTTGTGCCTGACATATTCCTTGATTACAGTGTCAGTTATGTAAAGAAAATCTTGTCAGATGTCAGCTAGAAAAAGACTGATCAGCGTAAAGTAATGTGGCTGCGAGAATCATGCAGATCAGTCTTAAATAGATCTGTCCATATCTGCACATAACCAGACAGAATTTTGTACCTGGTTTTGCCAGAAAAATACATAAAAATTACCAGTAAAATACATTGCTTTCAAATTTTATGCTGCGAAGAGTTGTGAAGTTGTTGATCTCATTTTCGTGTCTATCTCGATCAGTTCCCTTTCCTTCAATTTGTAATATTAATCTAATTATTAGATAGGAACTCTTTTTTTTTTATCCATTGGTATCATTGCCAGTTAGGTGTAGTAAACACATTTGCATAGCATTAGCAAATGACATGTTGCTTGTGTGTTTTTTCTTACAAAAATATATTTGTGTGCACACACATTTGATATGTGTACATATGCATGCACACACATACACACATGTGCACACATGCACACACACACACACACACACACACACACACACACACACACACACACACACACACACACACAGAGTCACACACACATTTTTCACACTCACAATTGCACATGACACACACACATGCACACTGCACACAGACTGCCCACCTTATTATACAAATACACAAAGTATAGTATAAACTATTCTATAACATGTAAGATACATGGAACACAGCCAGTAAGTGCAGTGGTCTTTGTGGCAATGAATAATTCTTATGTATGGAGGGGGGCAGTAGTGACCCATGGGACCTATAATTTGCAATTCACACTGACCTCTTCATATGAGATTTGCATAATTTACATTGACTTTTCCAAGTTCCTCTGCTGTGTGTGGGCAAGCATACAATGCCTACCATCCAGTGTGAACCCCACATGGCTGAATGACATCAGATGTGTAACAGGAAATGGTCTGGGCACTTGGCAGTGTCATGAGGTTCAGGGTTTGGGCTTGAGTTGGACCAACAGACTAGGGGTAAGGGTCAGAATTAGGGTCAAGCTTGGAACAAACCAACATTTGCAATGATATAAAGATCAGTATTTTTGCAACTGTGATTGCTTTGTGGGTGAGGTGTGATATTTTGGTGATTAAAACAAACAACAAAAAAAAGGGGGGGGGGGTTCAAATTTTGGATTAGTCATTGATTGCTGTTTTCCACCCCCCTCCTTTTAAAAAAAAAAAATTATATTTTCATTTTTTTATGAGGGAGCTAGAGTTCAGACACTATGGAAAGCAATAGATCACACAAGTAGCAAGATTACCGTAAAAAATATTCCTGTTCATCATGGCATTTGACAACATTCAACTTTGAGATCAGAGCTCAGCACTGAGCGAACAGTAAGGCCCTTATGCCGGCCCTTTGTGTACGTGTGTGTGGTTTGTGTGTGTGTGTGTGTGTGTGTGTGTGTGGTGTGTGTGTGTGTGTGTGTGTGTGTGTGTGTGTGTACAAATATTCATTGAGTTAATACATTAACTCAGAATGTTTGTGCAGTTGGAAACTGTATTACTATTAATAGTATTATTAAGTTGGGATGGTTAGCTGAAAATGTTTCTGCAGAACTCTAGATAGAAATTGTTTTAAATTGCCATTTGGAGAAAAAATATTTGTATTTCCCCTACATCCTGATCAAGCCCTCACTTAAGTTTAATGCCTATACTGACTCATGTGCACGTATGAATGTATGTGTGTATGTGTTGAAACAGAACGTGCACATGTGTGCATGCACACATGCATCACCGCACGCACGCACACACACACACACACATGCGCGTGCGCCACGCGCGCACACACACACACACACACGCGCGTGCGCACACGCGCGCGCACCACACACACACACACACACACACACACACACACAACACACACACACACACACACACACACACACACACACACACACCACATACACGCAGCATACCATACAGATAAACACGTTCGAGTATGCTGATGTATAATATATATAAGTACACAGTAATGTCTAATGATTTTCACTACACACGGTGTAATATCATCACATACAGCATCGCATACAGATTTCTTGCACATGTAAATATGTACACAGAGATCATTTTGGCAGCTTGCTGTGTATAAGCAAGACAGTCTTGCAAAAAGCAAACACAAAATGAACATTAATAAAGAAGATCGGGAAAAGACAAGCAACGTTTACAGGATATTTTATGAGGCAAAAGAAATTTTTAGCATCTGTCACAACAGGAAAACTAGAGGGAAAAAGAGCACCAGGTAGAGCTGGGAAGAAAATAGAAGTTTTGTAGAGTGGGTGGGGACAAAAAGGATAGGAGATCTATACATTTGCCTTGACAGAAGGTAGATTCATACTGAGGGCCATGATCACCAACACCATGCAGCATGGCACGTCATGATGATGATGATGATTTTCTTGTGGCTGTTCTCATTCACTCTGTCTTCACTTTCCCTCCATGCCTAATAAAGCAGCTGATGTTCAACAAAAGTAAAACAAATGAATTGAATTGTATGCTAATCAGTAATCTGCCCCTAAGTTTGTGAACGGAACTCTTGACCTCATATCAGACAAGCTATGATTGCTTTGTACAGTCAAGAAACAATTTGGATTTGCCAAGACTGAAACTGATGGTGCTTACTAATATTTGAAAACAAGCATTTCCTTTTCAGTAATACGTACATTTCTGGAATAATTGACTCACCAACCTCAGGTCAGGTACTTCAACAATCTGTTTAAAGTGAAACTGAAAGCTTTACAAATATTTACTTGGGATCATGTGAAGTCATATTTAATCTAATCCACATGCTGTGTATACCATACTTGAAAACCTTAGGCTTCCTTTACAGTGGACAGCTATACATGGGTCCACCCTTTTCCAAATTGGAACTGTGGTCTTTCTATACACATTTCAGTACAGATCTGTTTATCCTCTCTCTCTCTCTCTCTCTCTCTCTCTCTCTCTCTCTCTCTCTCTCTCTCTCTCACTCTCTCTCTCTCTCTCTCTCTCTCTCTCTCTCTCTCTCTCTCTCTCTCTCTCTCTTTCTGTCTGTCAGTCTGTGCTAAAAAATGTTACTAAAGAACTGTTTTTGAGTTCTTACAACATTGCGGTCAGTATCCCCCCCTGTCATGCAGGAGTCTGTGGTTCATTTCCATTCCAAGGAGCCATCATTTTTTATCATACCCATCACATGGGATCTGTGATATCAGTACGTTTGGAGTTTATTCTGAGCATGAATGAGATGTCATCTTGAGAAATTAAACTGAAATGGAGCCCTTGACGGCTTGAGTTGTTAACAAGTCCTTAAGTTTTGACACTCTGTCTCCTCTCTGTTTCTGTCTCTCTTTCCCACTTTTTCTCTGTGTATGCATGTGTGTGTTTCCATATGCGAGTGTGTATGTTATGATTGTGTGTGTAAAACACAGTTAAATTAAAGTTAAACACTATACATAGTGCGGATCTCTTGTCACTGTCAGTCTGCTAAAATAGTTTGTCTGAAACTGTTCAGAGTATTAGTATTACTGTACTAATGCTTTGCCCCATCATGTGATTGGATGATGTGGGGCAGCAACAGAGGTCCTCCTCTGTGCTCTGAGCTAGTCTGTGTTAATAATTAGTATCCCATGTGTGTTTGAGGGTCTGAACGTCGTCTTCTGTTGTTAATGTTAGTTGCCAGGTGTTCTTGAGTCTTCCTTTCTTGTGTTTTTTAATATCCAGTGTTTTCTAATATCTTAATTGGTATCTGCATTGATTTTGACAACAGAACTGCAGAAGATTCAGACACCAAGGCAGTAGAGATTAGATGCTTAAATGCTTCAGGACTTTTTTCCATCACGTACACAGACCAAATTACCGGTAACAAAGTGTGAAAAACAGTACTTGCCCGGTCAATCAGACACAATGACTTGCTGTCAATAGTAAAGAAGAGAAACTCAGAAAGCCCAGATGTTATGGTCTGTAACAGAATCCAGCTGACTCTTGGAACTATCAATACAAGTACAAGTGAAAAGAAAGGCAGACAGAGGAAAAAAATAAACAAGACAACATGGACAGACAAAGGAAGAAATAGACATGGCAGAGTAGACAGGAGAGAGCATTGCTGCCACCAAACACTTGCCCACAGCCGTTGTAGGTAGAGGTAACTGGTGCAACATTTGTTTGTACAAGGCCTCTGTGACTTTGCAGAATGTGGGATTCATAAACCATAAGTGGTATATAAAGCTTGTTTGATTTTTATAAGTGTAGTTTAAAAGATAAAAGTTGTTTAGACCAGCATGAAAAACCACAGTATCAAGATTTGTCAATGAATATTAATGACCTTGGGAAACATCACGTAATTGCACATTAAACCTGGGTGAAATGAAGCGCATGTTCTATAAAATACAACTGTAGATCATATTAAATGTGGGAGAAAGTCAGCATTAATAATAATATATTGTATAAAATGTTGTACAATAACATGTGTGACCTTACAAAAGCATCATATAATAAGTGTGCATTACTGCTGACTGTAATGGAGCACATTATAATAATCTGTACAGTTTTAAGATAGAGAGATGACAACATTAGAGAAAAATACTGTTGAAACTACAGAGATTCGTGTACTGTTTCGAGTACTGATCTGTGTGCTGATATTAGAAAAGTGCTGTTGAAACATAGGGAGATTTGTATGCTGTTTAACAAGCGGAACCTATTAACTGTACACTCTTCTTTCATTTAGTATCTATGTCAGGCCACATCAAGCAATCAGTGTGTTTGTTTGTTTTTTTTTTTTTGTTTTTTTCCAGTTCTTGCTGGCTGCCATGGAGCTTGGTGGTCAGAGAAGTTGTAGTCAATCCTGTCTCATGTCACTCCACTTGATAGAGGTGACATGTCTGCAGTATTGTATGTTCAGTTGTCTGGTCTTCTTGACTGCAGCAGGGCTCCCACTTATCCGCGAATTCGCGGATTTCCGCGAAAACCGAGAGTGAGAATCCGCGAAGAACAATTTTTTTCTGCGAAAAAACAACAACTATAAATTAAGCTCAGATATGTGTCAGATTGCGCCATTTTAAACATAAGTTTTCAAAATTTTCCAGGTGGGCAAGTTCCTCCCCCCCCCCCCCCCCCCCCCCACTGATTTTCAGGGATTTTTACTTTTCCTTAGTGGGAGCCCTGCTGCAGGAACAGGCTGGTGAAGGCATCAGTTTGATCTTTTGTTCATTTGGGTATTGAACTGGATGCTGCTGGTGCAGAGTCTCATCAGGATCATTGCTGCTTTTTGAACAAAAAGTGGTAGTTGTCTCTCTCTCTCTGTGACATAAGGCGGATAAGCAGTCATCTGATGATGCTCCTTGTTTCGCTGTAGCTGATGCTGTTGTCTGAATGGTCTTCCTGGGCTCCTCTATTTGCTAGTTCATCTACCATCGTGTTTCCTGGTATCCCATATTGAGCGGGTATCCACTTGGAAAACTTTGTTAAGGTGAGAGAGCTCATTCTCCAGGGCTTGGAGAGCAGACTTGGCGTCTGAGAGGAAGACTATTTTGAGGGTTGACAGCTAGAAACAAGTATCTCGATTTTCTAACAGTTTACAGGAGACGATTTTTAACTGTTTTTTGGGGAGATGCTATATCAACATTTTGAGATACTGGTTTTTGGTTTTATCGATAACTGATCAAAAATCAGTATGTGGAAAAAACAAAGTCCACCAAGTGAAATATCACATCAAAAGCAACAGTTCAGTATAAAAAAGTGAAAATTGACGAAAAAGTGAGATACTGGGTTCTGGCTGTCAACCCTCGATTTGATAGCAAATCTTATCTGTATTATGAATCATAAAGGCTGCTTGCAGTGTACTTAATTTTCTTTTCCTTTTTTTTTTCCTGTTTGACAGAAATAACAATAACAATTTGAAGTATTGTGTATTGAAATGGTTATAGCCCGAATATGGCTTTACACAGTCAGCTGGGCTTTAAGTAACAATAACAGGTAACAGCATATTTCATCTGTATTATGAGCCTTGAAGGCTGCTGCATGATTGCTCCTGTCTGCTAGGTAGTTGGTGCAATGTTTACCCTTGGGAACATTGCTAGTTAAGTTGTGGCTTGAGTCCTTGGGAAGTTGATGAGACTCACACTGAACTGTCTGGGCTCACACTGAACAGTCACAGGTTGGTTGTTGCATTGCTGGCTAACCTGTCTGTATGTACATACATGTTATTATATCCATGCTTCATGTGGGTAACACTCCATTATCATGGCCTACATGAGAGACCGACATGCTTTGTCAGTATGTACTTCTGCTGAGACGATTTAGGGGGGGACATCAGTATGGATTTCAAAGTCTGTGTGTTCAGGTGTCGGTGGTTCTGGCAGTTGCAAAGGTGATGATGACAGTGTCTCTTTTGGCAGGGTTTGCTGATGTTTCTTCAGTAGCCTTTTGTTATCATGGACAAAGTTTCTGTGTTTCAGACATTTTCTAGTGAAACATACAACTTCAGCTTCATGGGGTGCCCTTTTAGACACCTGAACTTCTCACTCTCAGCCAGCGTCATGTTCTTGGTGTCCCTTCTCTGGTTGAGAGGCTGGATCCTTGAGTCTCCATTGTCACATAGACTTCATTATACCGGTGATGAGTTTTGAGGGCGTTTCTGAACTTTGTCAGGGATCTGTGAAGTTGTTCACACAGTGGAGCCATATTGGAGGTCTGCTCTGACAGTTTTCTACTGTTTTCATTGTGTTTTTTATTTGCTCCTCTTGTAGTGCCCATCAACTTCCTGAGGATTGCTACATTGCCCATGGCTGCAAATTTCGGCCAACTGGCCTTTGTGAAGCATGAATGTAAGATCACAAACAAACACCAAATGCAGAATTCAGAGAAAGACTGAAACGTCCCTGCAGCTTCGTCCAGTGGGAGAAAAGTTCTAAATGAAATTGCAGTGTGTTTGTGAGTAATACTAAGAAGTGGGGAGAGGGGAGGCAAATATGTTGTTAGAGGGGAAGTGAGATGAATTCTGCAATTTGAAAAGTGGTCTCGCCATATTAGTATTGTTTTATCCTGAAGAGGATCCAGGGCAATGAGAGAGGTAAGGTTGATGTAAATGGATTGTTGCTAGTGCAACGAATCTAGTCAATAGTGTTGCAGAGGGCTTCTTGACAATGGAGACACTCCATTTATCTTCTCATACATTCAGCCGATTGATGCTTGTTGCATTCTGTAAGAGCAGTTGTCACACACAGAGAAGTTTTTTTGCCCTGAAGTAGGTCAGATATCAAGTTGTTGAGGAAGAGAAGGAAGAGAGAAGCGGAAAGGACACCACTTTGTGGAACCCTGTGGCATGATAGGATTTTTGTGCATTGGTCAAGGTTGACAGAGAAAAAAGACCCCATAAACTGTTTGAAGCAGATGAAAAAAAAATGACGCCCATATGTGAAAGCAGCTTAGCTGCAGTTGGGGAAGTGTGTGTTTGCTTCACAATTTTGAGGAATACACAGTTTTTGAAACAAGAGTATACAAAGCATTAAGTTAAAGTAGGTAGGTGTATATTTTCTTCTAATGGGGGGTTTCTGCTTTCTTCCTGGCTTATCATCTATCATCAAGTTCCTGCTGTCTGTATTTCAGTATGGTTTGTACTGCTTCCTGGTTTGGTTTCATGGGCTGACTTAAGAATATTTGCATTGAAGTTCTTCACCACCATGTTGATGTCTCTACCTTGGACTGTAATATCTCCCTGAGTTAGTTGACTTGTGCATTGTCCAAAGAGGGTCCAGTTTGCCTTTTTAGTTCCACCATGGGATGGTATGTTTCTCAACATGACACAGCATGGAAGGTCAGGAAGACTGGATGGGGTCACTTCCAGTTTTCCATCTCTCTGGTGACATTCTTGTTCATGTCTTTGATGCAGATTACAAGATCAGGGTAAAAAATGGTGTGCCATTGCCTGAAGTAGAATATGGAGCACTCGGAAAGACCGAGTAACTGGATGAGCCTGTTGTGATCCAGTCAGTTTCCTTCTTCTTCACCAGAGTTCATGTGCTCATATCCCCACTTTTGTGAGTGGCTGTTGAAGTCACCAGGTACCAGAAAGTTGGATGCGTTTTGTGTTGATGGTGTCAAAGGGAAGGGCCCTGTCATTTTGACAGCAACAGTAGACAGATTGGAAGTCTGTTGAATTTGTCTGAATTCTGATCATTTGGTATTTGGAGTTCTCCATTGTGTATGTAACAGACAGGCATTGATGTCACTCCTTTGCTTCTGTTTGTTCTGTCACTTCTGTGAGACCTGTTGCTTTTCTAGTCTCTCACTTTGAAGGACTTACTGCATTTCAAGTGCCTTAAGGACTTGCTGCTTTTCAAGTGCCTTTCCTTAACACAACAAACGCTGATATTCTTCTGATAAGGTTATGCCCTAGCTCAGTTTTATTGTTTGTGACACTTTCTTTGTTCCGATTCATGACTGAAAGATCTCCCTGGCCGGAACATTTTGTTATCAGTTTGCAACCAATAGTTTTTACGTTTTCCCTGGTGCAAAAGGCATACAGGAAATGCCGCCAGTAGCAGAGGGTGGATCCTGTAGAGGTTGGGAGCCGGCACTGGTCCAGCCTTGAGGGACCCCAGTGGGCAAGCACAATTATTTTTTCTAATGTAAATGACTGTGTGGATATTTGTGTTATATTGCATGGAATCATGGTTTGTTAGAAGATGCCTGCAAACCTGATGTCTCTGACTTCAGCCTTCTAAGTTTGTATAATGATAATGACAGATCATACTCACGCTGGGAACACTGCAGTATGATAGATAGGCATGTCAGGTAAATCTGCTGTCTCGGTGGGCATGCCAGGTAAATCTACTGTCTCTATTATCTTCGGCCACTACTCTTGTCAGTGTGACAGGCTGGAGAGTGGGGGGAGTACAGGGCAATGGATGGGAAAGTCGGAATAAGGATGACTGCTCAAAAAATATATTTGATAGTAAATACACAAAAAAAGGAGGTTAAAAAATCGTAGGGGTTGTGCTTTGCTACTGAGGCTGTTGCAGACTCAGTCGGTTTGTTGTGTGTGTGTGTGTGTGTGTGTGTGTGTGTGTGTGTGTGTGTGTGTGTGTGTGTGTGTGTGTGTGTGTGTGTGTATCGGGATGGAGGGCGTTGTGAGGAGGAGGTGCGTGTGTAGGGAGGGATAGAGAGAGAGAGAGGGAGTGTGTATGTGTGTGTGTGAGCGAGAAAGGAGGGAGAGTGTGAGCAGAAGTTGGAAGGTGTGTATATTCTGTGTGTTTACTGTGTCTGTCCATCTGTGTGTTTGTGTGTGTGTGTGTGTGTGTGTGTGTGTGTGTGTGTTGTGTGTGTGTTTGTGTGTGTGTGTGAGGAAGGAAGGAGTGTATGAGGGAAAGTTAGAAGGTGTGTAAATTCTGTGTCTGCTGTTACTGTTTCTGTCCATCTGTGTTTATGTCCATGTGTCTGTGTGTGTCTGTGTGTGCATGTGTGTATTATGTATGCGTGTCACTCTGTGTGTGTTCAGTGTGCACATATACAACACTACCCAGACACAACAAAAATATGACAAAAGTGGAGAGGAAGGGATTGGGAACTATAGAAAAGTTTGAAAAGTGTCTTGACATTTATTTTAATCATTTGAGACAAAATCCTAGTGTTTGTGACCGTGCTCACAGTCACACGTGCATGAATGATTAAGACAGAAGTAACTTCATGTTGTGTTCAAGCCCTGACAGCCATGGAGACCATCTCAGTACACAAGACAGAGACAGAGGAGAGCTGTGCTAGAGAGCTATGCATGATTTATTTATAGTCGCTCAAGAAAAGATTGATTTCAAACCAGACTGCATACAATATATCTTTAGAAGTAGACACAGCTGTGCCTGCTGGCAATACAAAAAGACCTTCCAAAGACATCACCAAGTAAACTTGTATACATGTATTGTGAGAGGAGGTGTGCATGTTTTGGACGAGAGAGAGAGTGAGAGAGAGAGAGAGAGAGAAAGAGAGAGAGAGCAGCACGTGCACAGAAAAGACCACAAAATCGACATAAGTTTAACCCAAAACTTCGTGGGGACTTCATGTACTGACTACTTGTGTGTGTGTTTGTGTGTGTGTGTGTGGTGTATGTTTGTGTGTGTGGTTTTTGTTTTGTTTTGTGTGTGTGTGTGTGTGTGTGTGTGTGTGTGTGTGTGTGTGTGTGTGTGTGTGTGTGTGTGTGAGAACACACATAGATATATAATTATATATACAACATACATACACCTTGCAACCTGTGCGAAATAGCGAGAACCTGTTGACTCGCCTGCCTGCCGCCATTACTTGGGCTCAGGTTATTGATTGCATTCTTTCACCGCCAGCAACCTCGCCTACTTGTTGTTGCACATTTTGTTGCAGCTGCTGCTAAGCGGTTGGTTGTGGATTCAAGCGCTAAAACAGACACAGACACAGTGCAGCACGCTGGAAACCTCAGTGTGTGTGTGTGTGTGTGTGTGTGTGTGTGTGTGTGTGTGTGTGTGTGTGTGTGTGTGTGTGTGTGTGTGTGTGTGTGTGTGTGTGTGTGTGTGTCCGTTGCTGATGTTGTTGTCGTTGGGCCCTGGTTCTTGGTTTACTTGGGGGTTTATAAGAGCTGATTGTCACTTGTTGATCGTTTTACTTGGAAAAAAAAATACATTGAGTTTAATTAAACTTAAAGGCTTGACCCTTTTTTTTTTTAACCCTCTCTGTCTGTCTGTCTGTCTGTCTGTCTCTCTCTCTCTCTCTCTCTCTCTCTCTCTCTCTCTCTCTCTCGCTGTCTTTCTGTCTCTTTCTCTCTGTCTGTATGTCTCTCTATCTCTGTCTGTCTGTCTGTTCCTCTCTCTTTCTCTCTCTCTCTTTCTCTCTCTCTCTCTCTCTCTCTCTCACACACGCGCGCGCTCTCTCTGTTTGCGTGTGTGTTTGTGTGTGTGTACATGCATGTGTGTGCGCGCACATGTACATGCAGATTTGTGTGTGTGTGCAGTACCACCACTCATCATTCCCTTTTCCATTTCCCACCTTCTTTTATCAGAATTCGTTGTGACTTGGGGAGTTGTGGGAAGAGGAGAGGGAAAATAATACCATCCACATCTCTTCCTCCATCTCTGCTAAAGCTTTCTTCTCGTTTTTTAACACCCATGGGCAGAACATGAAGGATGTATGGGACATAGAGAATCCAATGGCCGATTCAATCAATACTATCAGGGAAAGTGGAGCCCAAGCCAGACTGAGATCCCGGGCATAGTTTGCTGAAGAATTTCCATTGAACATCCTTGGCAAATCAATGGTTGCCATGGCTACAGGAAGTATGGGAGATGGGCTCCCCTTTGACAAGGCCGTGAGGGGGAGGAGCGGAGAGTGGGGGTGGGGGATTTGGCTGGAGAGAGAGGTGAAGGGTTTGGTATCTCAGACTGAGGGCGGATCAGCCATCTTGTGGCAGAATGACCAGTGAAGCTCTTTTGATGTCCGGTGACAGGGAGGATGGGACGGAGAGGGATCTGCTGAAGTGGCGGAACAACGCTTCCTCTTCCCCCCTCTCACAACGTCACCTCATCTGGCTATACTTGGTTTTCTTATCTATTTGCCATATTTATATTTCTTTTCTGTTTTTGACCATTCTCTCTCTCTCTCTCTCTCTCTCTCTCTTTATTTATGCATTTCAGTTTACTACAATGATGGTTATTTATTGAGACGATTGATCTGCTACATGTAAACAAAGTGTGTTGAAACTTATTAGATCATATGGAGGGAAAGAAAGGAAAGGCTCTGAAGTATTTTTATGAAGGAATCATAAAATGGCTATCCCCTGATGAACACATCCCTCATGAAAGCGCTAAAAGAAAAATTCTGTCCGTGCATCTCCATCGCCCCGGTAGTATTGAACCCATGCCGCTCTGTCCAGCTCCACAAAATACCACCAAGCCCAAGATCGTTCAGTTAACTAGGAGTCCCATTGCCAGGAAGCCCATGGAAGTCGGATACATATGTCAAGCTGCTATAGAACCCACCTACCAGTGGAGACTGCATTGCAGCGATGCTGCTGGGTCACTTCGGTGGAGTTCAGCGCTGTTTGTTCTCATCCAGTTTACTAAAACATTGTCAACTAAGCCACCTGTTAACGATAGTAATCACTCAGTGGCAGAGTCAGACCGAGTAAGAGACCCTATCCCTGGTGAGGAGACCACCACCACGGCCCTTCAGTGACAGCCCCCATCAACCACCGGCTCCAAAGACACCAACTTGAATTCACTTCATGGAAGTGTATCTGAGGTCACTATAAAATCAGGACATGAAACGAAAGGACACAGGAGTCTGAGACAGTTTTCACAGTGCCATAATGACTGATGGTTTCAGGATAATGGGTATAAATTTCATTATGTGGTTGTGTTTCAGCTTGGAGTGAGACTACATATCAGGACTTATAGATCTGTTCTATGCTTTGTTTATTATCGTAACGTATTCTGGTTTAAGGTGATAGGACTGCACTTTATGCTTAATATCATAGGGCTACACTTTATGTTTACTATCAAAGTATCATAGTATTATTCTGTTGTTAACCAGACCTGAGAGTTACAGACACCTGTAAAGTTGGACGGAAAATTAAAGCAACACTTGCATTGACATATCCATAAAATAGATGAGACATGACTGTGTGGACTTGGGTCTTCCCATTGATCCCATAGCATGCTAATTATGGGGTAAGAGCCAGTCAGAGCAGAAAAATCCTACTATATTTTTTCTGGATCAGTGAGGAATCAAACTTAAGACCTTCCAGTAAGTAGGCCCACACCCTCATCACTGCTTTTCATTTTATGGGAAATCAGACGTGTCGTTTCCAGTGGTGTATTGGTAATAAACAGGAATGTATGATACTCTATCTGTTGGCTAGGACTACAGTGTGTTTTTGTTCTGGTTGTTACAACAGTTGTCATCATTGTTCTTGGTTTTGTGTGTATTGTTGTGGCCAGAGATTGCCTGCTGATTTACAAAACTTATTGTCACTACAAATAGAATACATAACAGACTGGTTTGTATGCATATTAATTATTATGAAAACAGATGTCAAATGTGGAGATCCTGCTTCCTGCCTGCTAACATGCCCCCATGGGGATGATGTTTTCCTACATTCTGCAAAATCTATGCTAGAAATGAACTCTTTTCTGTTACTGTCTTTACCTTGCTCCTTTGCTTTCTGCAAACTTGTCCTATCATTTTTTGCCTTGCTGGACCATTTACCTTTATGGCTTTAAGTTTAACAAAAGTCTTACATATGTTCTGTCAGGATTGATAATTAGGTACATATATTACATGTATTTTTAGCTCTTGAGGAAATGTGTGGCAGTTTTAGGTATTATACTGTATAGGTCAGTTTTTATATGTTTTTGATTTTGTGTACTTTGTTGTGTTTGTTAGTGTCAGGTCAGGCCACTTGGTCTGCTATCAGTAACCATGTAATCCAACATTACATGTTCATGATCAGCAAGTACCGACTGGGCTTGTCAGCCTGGGAGGATAGGCCATATAGGGGAATGTAAACTCTGATATTCAGATTTCAAACTTCTGCTACCTTGTGCCATACCCATGGATGATTTCAAACCTCTGCTACCTTGTGGCCATACCCATGGATGATTTCAAACATCTACCTTGTGGCCATACCCATGGATGATTTCAAACATCTACCTTGTGGCCATACCCATGGATGATTTCAAACATCTACCTTGTGGCCATACCCATGGATGATTTCAAACATCTACCTTGTGGCCATACCCATGGATGATTTCAAACATCTACCTTGTGGCCATACCCATGGATGATTTCAAACATCTACCTTGTGGCCATACCCATGGATGATTTCAAACATCTACCTTGTGGCCATACCATGGATGATTTCAAACATGCTACCTTGTGGCCATACCCATGGATGATTTCAAACATCTACCTTGTGGCCATACCCATGGATGATTTCAAACTCTCTACCTTGTGGCCATACCCATGGATGATTTCAAACATCTACCTTGTGGCCATACCATGGATGATTTCAAACCTCTACCTTGTGGCCATACCCATGGATGATTTCAAACCTCTGCTACCTTGTGGCCATACCCATGGATTGATTTCAAACCTTGCTACCTTGTGGCCATACCCATGGATGATTTCAAACATCTACCTTGTGGCCATACCCATGGATGATTTCAAACCTCTGCTACCTTGTGGCCATACCCATGGATGATTTCAAACATCTACCTTGTGGCCATACCCATGGATGATTTCAAACATCTACCTTGTGGCCATACCCATGGATGATTTCAAACATCTACCTTGTGGCCATACCCATGGATGATTTCAAACTCTGCTACCTTGTGGCCATACCCATGGATGATTTCAAACATCTACCTTGTGGCCATACTCATGGATGATTTCAAACCTCTGCTACCTTGTGGCCATACCCATGGATGATTTCAAACATCTACCTTGTGGCCATACTCATGGATGATTTCAAACCTCTACCTTGTGGCCATACCCATGGATGATTTCAAACCTCTGCTACCTTGTGGCCATACCCATGGATGATTTCAAACATCTACCTTGTGGCCATACCCATGGATGATTTCAAACATCTACCTTGTGGCCATACCCATGGATGATTTCAAACATCTACCTTGTGGCCATACCCATGGATGATTTCAAACTCTACCTTGTGGCCATACCCATGGATGATTTCAAACATCTACCTTGTGGCCATACCCATGGATGATTTCAAACATCTACCTTGTGGCCATACCCATGGATGATTTCAAACATCTACCTTGTGGCCATACCCATGGATGATTTCAAACATCTTACCTTGTGGCCATACCCATGGATGATTTCAAACATCTACCTTGTGGCCATACCCATGGATGATTTCAAACATCTACCTTGTGGCCATAACCATGGATGATTTCAAACATCTACCTTGTGGCCATACCCATGGATGATTTCAAACATCTACCTTGTGGCCATACCCATGGATGATTTCAAACATCTACCTTGTGGCCATACCCATGGATGATTTCAAACATCTACCTTGTGGCCATACCCATGGATGATTTCAAACTCTGCTACCTTGTGGCCATACCCATGGATGATTTCAAACCTCTACCTTGTGGCCATACCCATGGATGATTTCAAACCTCTACCTTGTGGCCATACCCATGGATGATTTCAAACATCTACCTTGTGGCCATACCCATGGATGATTTCAAACATCTACCTTGTGGCCATACCCATGGATGATTTCAAACATCTACCTTGTGGCCATACCCATGGATGATTTCAAACATCTACCTTGTGGCCATACCCATGGATGATTTCAAACATCTACCTTGTGGCCATACCCATGGATGATTTCAAACCTCTGCTACCTTGTGGCCATACCCATCCATAGGAGAGAGCTTCGGGGTCAGCCCCAAAGAAAAAGCCATAGTCTGAGTCCGGAAGGTAAAGTGACACTGATCTCGGCGCTCATCTGGCAACTCCTGCTATGCTGCCAGCATTAAACTGTACTGGTCTTCACTGTCCTTTGGATCCATCAGCCATGTGGGAAGGGGGGGACTTGCTACATAGGCTTGGTTTGAACTGGAGATACAGGATGATGGCCTCGGAGGAGAAAGATGAGAGAGAGAGAGAGAGGAGGCAGATAGTCTGATGGTTTAGAGAAGAAGCGAAGAGAGAGAGAGAGAGATGTGGAGGAATCTACACTAAATTTTTGTGCATTGTGGACTGTCGTCATTGTAAACTGATCAAACTGACCAAGACCCAGTGAAACAGATGGCTCGAATATCAATGACAATTGTTCTTACGAAAATCATGAAACTGTCACAGTCACTGTCATTGAACGAAGAACAGAGGCATGTTGCATGGTTGATCAGCAAGTTCATGGGTGACAATGTGAAACATCTCAAGGAGGACCAGTGAGATGAGCATTATGCATACAGGTGTGTGCGTGTGTGCATGTGTAAACGATGGGCACAAATGGAACTGGCAAGGGCGCTTTAACCCTTTGATTCCTGCAAACTGTTCACCATTTGCATAAACTTCACCTATTGACTCCCTCGGGAAGCTGGTGGAGAGGCTAAGGGAGTGGAAGACTTAATTTTTTGCCTTGTTAGCATGGTTGACAATGCAGGATGCTGGTTGACAGGGTGCAGGAGTCAGAGGGTTAACTATTCATGTGCACAAGAAAAAGGATAATGATTATAATGACAGGTGACAATCATTAGAGTAGAGATTGAGATCTATTTATATAGGCTAGTCAGATTGCAGAATTGAATGTTTTGATTTGTTTATTGAATGATGTTCATTTTGCAAAATTAAAATTTTTCTAGAATGGAAATGAGCGTGTTGATTGCATTATACCGTGAACATTTGAGAATGAGCGTGTGCAAACCCATGAGTCAGTGTGAAGAAAGAACATGCCAGTGAACATGAACATGTGAGACAAGAATGGGGGGAGGGGTGGGGGTAGGCATAGTGTAACAGTTACGACAAACTTTACTATTGACAATGTCCAATGCCAGGGGCATATCCTTATTATTTGCATGAATACAAGTGTATTGTACTTAATTATCTTTTCCAATTGTTCTTTTTTCCAGCATGTGCTTTTTACTTAATACCACCCCCCTCCCCCTGGTGATCATTTGTGTATTTAGACAGTAATGTATTTTGAGATGGTTACAGCCCTGTCATGGCTTGAGCAGTCAGCTGGGCTTTAAACACTAACGATAGTAATAATAAGAATGATCTGCTAGTTTGGTTGTCTGGCGCTCATGATTGATGTGTTCTTTTCTTTAAACAGATTAAATCCTATTTGCACAGTATTCATTGTCCTGGTATTAAGGAATTATGAATGACATTGTAAAGCTCGGTGATGGCAGTGTCAGTGCAGTGGTATTCCATTACCCACTTACCTCAGTACCTTTGAAAGCTGAAATATCTTTCTTTTAATCACACATGAATACAGTCTGTAAATTAAATTATTTGCTTATTTTAACAATGCAAGCTTATTTTCATTGTGATTCTTAACATTTATGTGATTCTGAACAGACTTAAATCATATTTCATATTTAATTATAATGATCTCCTTGCAGTAAAAACAAAATATGATTTGCTTTGATTTTAACAGTGCAAACTCGTTTACATTGTGAATTTGAATAGCAAGATCAGAATACAAATTCTGTTCATTTTCTTATGAAACTGATCGCTAAGTTGGGCATTGTGCTTAAATTAAATGTCTGCTCCAGCTGAGAGTTGGTTAGTAACAGGTGTGGGTAGGGCACATTCTAATAGAACTGTACCAGAGTGCAATTAAACCTTTGGTGCTGAATTCCCCATAAGAAATGCCTGCTCAAACCTATTCTTAAAATTGAGTGTTTGCCAGCTTGATCAAAGTTCAAGATAAAAACACGATCAGATTACAGTCTATTGAATGAAACAGATTATTCCTGAGCTCCAAATCTTAAAGATGTTATCTTAACCGTTTAGTATTTGTTTGAAAGATTTTGTCTCCACATGTGTGTGTGCCCACACACAATACACACGTTCATGTGTATATACGCGAGGCTGTGTGTGCTCATGTTCATGCACACATTCACACAAGTGTACTAAAACACAGACACACTAACACACATGTACACATATTCACAGACACACAAGCACACCATTGGTTTATTTGAAGAATGTCGTCATTTTTTTTTAAAAGGCTTGACTGAAAATTTAACCGCAAGGTGGAATTTAACCGCAAGGTGGAAGGTTAAAATAGAGGTGAACTGTTTTATCAGCAAGTTCCTAGGCCCACCAGGTATGACGCTTAGAAATATCAGTAATGTGTCAGCCGTCAAGGACACAATATGATTAACAGCTAATACTAAAAATAGTATTGAAAGGGTAGAAAGAGCTGAAAGAGTGATTCAAATAGCATGACATAGTAGTTTCTTTAGAATCAGCACAGCTGTGTGTCAGTTTATCAGTGTATGTGAATGATCGAGTTATGTTGATACGCAGAAGTCAGTAAAGGTTGTTGAATCACTTCCCCGCTGATGATGATACAACAGTGGTCCATTATCGTAATGGTTGATCTTAATGGAACCCTGTGGAGGCACCAAGTGGATTATGTAGGCAGTGTTCTTAGTGCACTCAAACTGTTTCTGATGGTTCAAAAAACTCTCAACCTGTCAAAATTTCTCCTTTATCTGAATAGATTTTGGCTTGTTTTACTGTGTAGTAAGTCAAAGATATGTTCTGGAGTTAGAGGTTAAAATTTTGAGTTAAAATGTCAGTACTTGAAGAACTGGCTTAGAGTGGATTTAAAAAACAACAACAACAAAACAAAACAAAAACAGGTGACCTCCAAAATGTGTTCTGCAAGTGGAATTTGGTTTGTCATCCTATAAACAGCGCCTTTCTCATGAAAGAAACAACATGATGCAGTGTACTGCAGTATTGGTCATGATATCTATCAAGTAGTCAGAAAGCATGCAGTGTGTAGAACCCCCATCCATCTCCTTCCGTCGTGTAGCATGTTTTCTTTTCACATAGAGGAATGACAACTGAAGTAACAGATAATAAGGTGTAAACAGTGCATGAACAATATTTGCCTAAAAGCACTGAACGTTCACAATTATCATCAGCGGTGTTTATCTGCATTCCAGTCAATTGTATGAGAAGAAAGAGCTTTGGTTATTAGTTGATTTATTGCAATGATGTTCATTTCAACTTTTCTAATATTGCTGCCATTTTGACAGCTGTGGCTGTTCTTATTGTTTTTTGGTCCCAGGCAGTCATTCTCTTTTACTGAATGTTTTTATTGTTGTTTTTGTTATTGTTGACATGATGACGTAGATGACCATTGTTGTTTCCATTGCTTTTGACACTGACACAAGGGACTTGTTTTGTTTGCCATTGTGATGGTCACGATTGCTATTGTTGTTATTTTGGATACTTTATGCAAATGGCCATTGTTGTCACTGTTATTTTACACTGTCATTATGATGTGAATGACGGTTGTTATTGGGTCTGTGTATTGTTGTTGTCGACACTCCCCTCCCCCCTCCCCCCCTGTTTACTGCTCATCTAAATGTTTCAATCATTCTCGTGTGTCAGTCTGTGTAAGTGTGTTTCATAGATGTACACTCCCTCTCCATTTCAAAACCTTGCCAGCACATAAGGTTTTTATGCAGGTTGAAGGAGCATGACAGATTAGCTGGTAGATTTGGGTGGAGCATATATGGAATTGTCTGAGTGTGATGAATCCCACTTGAACAAACTCCAAACTGTTTTTCAGTAATTGAACTGTTCTGGACAGTGTGATGGAAATGAATGTTACTGTCATTTTTGATACGGACACAAATAGCAAATGACCATTGATATTTTTGTCACTGTGATACAGTTACAAATGACTTGTCATTTTTTATATTTTGATGCAAGTGACTGTAGCTATCATCAGCTGTCGTTATCCCTATTGGTAACTCTGCGATGCAGGGGATCTTTTGTTTCTGTCATTATTTTTGACATTATGATGCAGATGGGTCTGTTACTCTAACTAGTCTGATGCAAGTGGCTGTTTGTGTCATCAGTATTTTTGATGTTGTAATGCAGGTGGTTGTTGCTATCTTAACTATTTTTTATATTGGGATGCAAATGACCATTGTTGTACAATTCTTTTTGACTTTGTGATGTTACCATCATTGTGACAGTTGTCATCATCTTTGTTTTTGATATTTTGATGCAAACGACAATTGGCATTATTTCAGCCATAGTGATGCATGCGACAGTTGTTGCGGTCATTCTTTTTGACTGTGATGCAAATGATTGTTGTTATTTTTATTTTTGACACTGTGATGCAAATGACTGTTGTCTTTGTTGTTTTGACTTTGAGATGCCAACGATGATTGGTGTTATTCCTTTTTCTTTTTTAAAGTTGTCATGCAGGTGATCATCTTGATTTTATGACACAGCAGAGCAGACGACTTTTTTTCTTTTGTTTTCTTATGTTTGACTTGTATGCAAATATTTTTGTCATAAGACAGACCAACCACACACGCACGCACGCACGCACGCACGCATGCACGCACGCACGCAACACACACACACACACACACACACACACACACACACACACACACACACCACACACACACACACACACACACACACACACACACACACACACACACACACACACACACACACAGAGGCATGTCGCCCACACCTCCGTTTTTGAAAATGTGGACTGTATGTCCAGATCCACAGTAGCAGTGTTGGTATTGGTCAGTCCTAAGACTCCTGTGGTCAAACCCTAAAACCAAATACTTTGAGTACACCAAGACAAGTGTACTCCAGGAGTCCACATTGTTTTATACTACCATCTTGGTGAACACGTGGACACTACTACATTGGGATTTTGTTCATTGTATCTTTGCATGTTTGTGTATGTGGAATTTTTGCACGAATGCATGGTGATAATGAATATTAATATCAGAATTTATTAATTACAACATAAGGGATTAAGAATGTTTTAAAGCAATAATTACTGAGTATGGACAATGTGTAATTCAGGAGTTTGGGTTGCATTTATATGCTGTTTATATTGTTATATATACATGTGTAATTGTATGCACATGCGTTCTCAGTTTTTTGTATTGCTTGTATATCATTTGTTGTTTTAGGTATTGTGTGTCATGCAAAACAGGTTTCCATGTAAATTATGTGTTGCTGTGAAACAGGTTTCTATGTAAGAGGACATAAACCATGTTATCCTGCTTTATGTTGCTAGGTTTTCATCCTTTTTTTCTGTGGTTGTTAGTTGGATACATGATTCCTGAAAAGCGATTGCAACCCACCTTCCTTCCCCCTTCCCTTCCATGTTCCTGACATTATAGTTATTTATAGCATTTCAGAATTGATTTTGTGTTTGCTGTAACATTGTATAGCCTGTAAACATCATCATCATCATCACCACCACCACCACCACCACCACCACCACCACCACCACCACCACCACACATCATCATCATCATCATCATCATCATCATCATCATCATCATCATCATCATCATCACCGTTGCCGTCATAATCGTTCATACATGATTTTGCTTTTTCTTGATCAACATATGTGTTTCTCACAGCTTCAGAAATGAGTAGTTTGAGCATTCATCCGTCAATCAATCTCTCTTTTTCTCTGTCTGTTGCTCTGGCCCAGAGTCTGTTGCAGTCTCTCTCTGCCTTTCTCTGCACACAAACACCACACGTACATGCGCACGCGCGGCGCACACACACACCACACACACACACACAACACACACACAACACACACAACACACACACAACACACACACACACACACACACACACACACACACACACACACACACACACACACAAGCAGCAGGCAGTGTGCATGCACACACACACCACACACACACACACACACACACACACACACACACACACACACACACACACACACACACACACACACGCACGCACGCACAAAGCATTAGCAGCTGCAGCAGCACCTCATCATTAGCATTAACAGCTTATTGTCAGTTTAACATCATTGCTGTGCAGACATTTTAAAAATAATGGTAACTTCAGAAACTTGAAAAACCAAATAAATCTTATGAATAAAATTGAAACTAATCCATAAAACTTCATGTGTTTTTATGTTATGAATAAAATTGAAACTAATCCATAAAACATAACCTTTTAAAGAACAAATGTGTGATATTTTATGTTAGCGTAATGTATTAAATTTTAAAGGAAACTTTAAATCACAGATACTTGTACAAGGAACTGGCCAGGTTCCTTTGCCAACACAACACAGCACAACACGACACAACACAGCACCACAACACAACAGCACTGCACAGCACAACACAACACAACACAACACAAACACAACATAAACACACACTACACTACAGTACACTAGAGTATGCTACGCTAAGCTACATTACAGTACAGTATACTACACACGTGCACACACACACACACACACACACACACACACCACACACACACTCACACTCACACACACACTCACACACACACGCACTCACCACACACACGCACTCACACACACACACACAACACACACACACACACACACACACACACACACACACCACACACACACACACCACCACACACACACACACACACACACACACACACACACACACACACACACACACATACACACACTGCCGTGTGGTTGTGACCTGAGCTCACTCAGAAGTATGTGTATGTAGCCTGTATGTACACATGTACTTGAAGCAACATGGAGGCCTGATTCCTGATACGCTGTGGGTTGAAAGGAATCACAATATAGGGGTACTTCTACCCCTTTTCCCTGGTCCTTATCATACTACTGTCAAACAGGGTGCCTACATTGCAGGCATGGGTCTTTGACAACTTTTTTTTTATAGGAAAAAGACGTTACTATTAATAGTTGGATGGGGGAGGGGGTGGGCGAGAAGAAGTTGTTGAACTGGTTTGTTCGTGATATTGGATGGAAGAGCTGAGTTTGTGTGTGTGTGTATACCAAATCAGAAAGCATCGCTAGCTTTACCAGCTTAGTTCCCCGTCATTAGCCAAAAATAATAATAACATTCTTGACCAATCAATGGTCCTCCCATTCGCCTTGTGCTGAATACAGCCCTTGCTGTTTGTTCTTCTGGCCAACGCCCAAAAAAAAGGATGCACGGCAGTTGACTTTGTCGTGGGTTTTACCTCTTTCACGTTCTGTTGGGTCTGAGTTTGTCTTTTGACTTCGTTCTGTCACGCTTGTTATCACTTTGGTGTATTTATTTGTTCTTTCACTTCTTATCACTTTGGGTTTATTTGTTTCACTCTTATCACTTTGTGTATTTATTTGTTCTTTCTTCTACATTGGTATTTTTTCTTTCATTCTATCACTTTGGTGTATTTATTTGTTCTTTCACTTCTTATCACTTTGGTGTATTTATTTGTTCTTTCATTTCTTATCACTTTGGTGTATTTATTTGTTCTTTCACTTCTTATCACTTTGGTGTATTTATTTGTTCTTTCACTTCTTATCACTTTGGTGTATTTATTTGTTCTTTCACTCTTGTTATTACTTTGGTATGTTTGTTTGTTCTTTCATTCTTGTTATCACTTTGGTGCATTTACTGGTACATTACCGACGTGAATTTCACTCGCATCGATCATGAACAGCACTCATTGGTCCCTGCCATTAACTTTTGACCGGCCGCAGACTCGATTTTCAATAGAAGTGGAGGTAGTGCCCCATGGCCCATGCCAAAACCTTCAGTCTCTCATTCCCCTTTCATTGTTGACTGTGGGGCTTCATCGGCTAAGTCGCGAAAACAGAGCATGGGGAAGGTGCGTCCTCTTACAGTTAGTTCCGTTGAACTGCCTGGGCAGGACTGTTGCACCATCATCGGAAATAGTGGCTTCCCGACTTTAACCCCCCCCCCTCCTATAAGTGAGCAAATAGTTTGGTCCCTGTCCGTAACATTCTTGCTCATTTTTGGTCCTGATTTTGGATGGCACGACGGCTGATGTAGCCCATCTGCAGGACATGGATATTTCGTTTGATCATGCAACCAAAAGGCGGGCTGCTTCATCCTGTTCCTCTTGAGTCGTCTTCCACGTCGAAGGTGGAAGCGGCCATGCCTGCAAAACGTCATTGGAGGAAAATACTCCCGCATCTTTGCTGAGGACGTAACCTCAGCCATTTTGGCCATGATTAGGTGGGAGCGGTGAACTAGGTCATTCAATTCCTATGATCTCCTGCAAATTCCTGAGGATTTCCCTGTTTTGGCACTCCCCACCGCACACAAAGCCCGAGTGGCGTCTTTGGCCTCAGGTGCAGGTGACATTCTTAGTGACCCAGTGCGGTCAAGATGCGGAGACTTTCTACCTCCATCGAGGGGTCGAAGTAGAGGACCTTCTCCAGAACACCCCCCTCCCTCTCTTTCTCTCTCTCTCTCTCTTTCTGTCTCTCTCTTTAAGAAATAACATTAACAAACATCAAAAGTAACAGAAAGGATCACCAGCGTGCTTTTTTTTTTAATGACTGATTGGTCAGGCCAGTTCAGTTAATTATACGGGACAAACAAAAATATAGAGAACTGATATGACGAAGTAAAGGGAAAAATCCTGCT
The DNA here is from genome assembly GCA_030674185.1 of Monoplex corrugatus. NCBI lineage: Eukaryota > Metazoa > Mollusca > Gastropoda > Littorinimorpha > Ranellidae > Monoplex > Monoplex corrugatus. Next base: position 75,170,588 of record JAPXFY010000018.1, read on the forward strand.
GAGGCTGTAGTCCAATCTTACGTTGTCACTCATAATAATAGTACACACATGCACGATGGCCAGGGACACAGTAATTTGTACATATACATTAACAATGAAATAACTCAGATTGGAGCAGTTTTATATATAACGTCTTTTGAGTACAGGGAGAGTGGAGGATGTCATGTGTTGCATGCGGGGGGGGGGGGGGGAGAATGAGCAGACCCCTGTGAATCTCGTGCGTGTACATGTGTATGTGTGCGATAGTCCAGACATCCATGGCATTGATTAGATGCGTCACAATACAGTAGATGTATATATAGACAGCGAAGCATATCGGCCAGCCATATTTAGCAGCCATGTGGCCTCGCACCCCAAATGTTGGAGATCGTAATAATATTCATAATAAATTTACAGCCCTGCAGCTGTTGTTCCTCGTTGTACCATCTGCTGGCTTGCATGTAAACACTCGACGTGTACGTGATTATTTGAAGACTGGCGCATGACCTTCTGGGCTTGACTGTGTAAGATGTCCCGATAGCAACAATACATTAAACAGTATCTGTTGGTCATAAAATGTGGTTTTTGTGTTTAAGAGACACGGCTACGCATGAAACATGATCGCAGTGCTTTGTTGTGGCTGTTTTTATTTTTAATCTCCCGTTAAAACAACAATAACAAAACAAACAAAAAAAGACACAACCCAGGCAAAAATAGTGGCCAGATGTCTATAAATTAAAGAATATTCATCAACAACTGACATGTTCTCGATCGCTCATTGCCCACAGTGGGGTCTTTATGACACAAAAATTGATCCCCCCCCCCCTTCCCCCACCTTCTGTCCCTTTATACTGGAGTAATCTGTTATGCCTGGAGTGATCTGTTATGCCTGATTTATGCTTCAGTTTATTAACATTTGAATCCACTCTCTGTTACTGCCGAGAAATCGTTGCTAATACATTTTAATATGTTGTGAGCAATTCGGATCCTTCGGTTCACCAAATGGCCATGCTAGTAGTATATCGAGAATTATACTACTCATGCTTTCAGGGCTGTCAGTTGAAACATGTTCCATGATTATTGCCTGGATAGATGTGTAAAACTTCACCCTCAACGGAATAAAATTTGTCAGCAATATGCTGTCGGTTGTTTACGCGCGGATCTTGATCACAGTTCAGGTTCAGGTCTGGTCTGATGGGAAATCGCGAAAGTGCTGTTGTGAATTTGCAGGAGACCGTCTCTTCTCCCCCAGCTCAGCCTCGACCTTTTCTCCGTCTCACTCTCTCGGTCTCTGTCTCGGTCTCTCTCTCTCTACTCTGTCTCTCTACTCTCTTTCTCTTTCTGTCTACTCTCGCTCTGCTCTTTACTCTCGCTCTACTCTCTCTCTGCCCTCGATCTTGTCTCCTCTCTCCTCTCCTCTCCTCTATCTCTCTCTGTCTCTCTCTCTCTGTCTCTCTCTCTCTGTCTCTCTCTCTCTCTCTTGTAGGGCAGCAGCAGCAAGTTTGTCAATGCATTTTCCCAATAACTTTCCCCATTGAAGAATAGAGAATCATTCTTATTGTCATTTTGTGTGCTTCAGTCAGAGACAGATCCGTACATATTAGACGTAATGCGTAAAATCTTCACTCCTTAAAGACTTTACTGGTCTAAATTTTTTTTTATTTTTCATGGGGGGGGGGGATGGATATGATTATTCGTCTGGTGTGTGTGTTTCTTAGATTTAGATAAAACGAGATCAACTGAGTTTATGACATGAGGAAGGGAAAGGGGGGGGGGGGGATCCCGCACATACGCGTGTGCGTGCACACACGTACATACACGCGTACACACACTCGCAGACACATACACGCGCGCTCGCGCGTGCACACACACACACACACACACACACACAACACACACACACACACACACACACACACACACACACAACAGACATGCTGCGCTCTCTGAAGTGGAATGGTAGGCCTACAATGGTGTGATTAAACTAACCCTCTGATTCCCTCACCGTTCCACCGGCTTCTTGCATCGTCAGCCATGATATTGAAGCCAAAACGGAACATTCCCGCACCCAATTTAAGTGTGTGTTTTTTTCAGCTGGAGGATCAGGTGAGGGAATCAAAAAAGCTCAGGAGAGCATAGTGCCATTGACATGAGCGCAGACTGGGCAGCCATGCATAATGTCATTAGAGAAAATTTTATTTTGGGATGAGGTTACGGTCTTCAAACAACAGCAGTCTCAGAAAAAGCGAGAGTGAATTTGTATGGTTCTAAATTAGTATATTTGTTAACTTTTGGCTCCTACACCTTGTCAGTTAGCTGTCTGCATTATCAACCATGATCGCAAATCAGAAACTTAAACCCGTTTGACTCCCACACGCTATCAGCCAGCGTCATGCATTGTCAGCCATGCTAGCAAAGCATTAACTGGATAGGGTGAGGGAGTCAAAGGGTTAAGTTTTTGCAGTTGGATAGGGTGCGGGAATCAAAGGGTTAAACCCTCTCATTCCCTCAAACCAGCCACCAGCTTCCTGCTGGGTGAGTTTATGTAAGGGTTAAGTCTTTGCAGGTGATGGGTAGAGTCATCATCATCATCATCATCATCATCATCTCATCATCATCATCAGGTGCCTTTCCGCATGGCGTTGGCGATCATGGACTTCCATCTGTCTCTATCTCTTGTTGCCTCAAGCATCTCTTTCACCCTCCTTGTCTTCAGCCACTCTGCAAGTCCGTCTAATATTTTCTCCCTGGGTCTACCTGGTGCTCTCTTTCCCTCCAGCTTTCCCGTTGTGACCAGGTGCTCCAAATCCCCCTTTCCTCATAAAATGGCCTATAAATGTTGCCTGTCTTTTCCTAATCTTCCTTATCAATGATCTTCTTGTGTCTGCCTCCATCAAGACTGTCTCGTTTGTTTTCTTTGCTGTCCATGGAACCCTCAACATTCTTCTAAGAAACCACATGTCGGCTGCCTCAATCTTGTTCTGGCTGTGCTTGTTGACTGAGTAGAGTGCGGGGTGAAATTTCCGTTGTCCTAGTATCCCACTGGCAGACTTCCTGTACAAACACGCAAGCTGGTGAAGGAGGGAAAAGAAACGGCAACAACGAGTGAATGAAAGTTGGGGGGATTAAAGTGAATTGAAGTGGCTTTAAATATCTTACGGTTGTTCCTGCGCCGCTGGCATGCGCCTTCATTCATACTTGATAAGAGTCCCACACGTCCGCGAGCGCCTCCTCGCTCCTCCCCCTCCCTCCCCTCCACGCTCGGGGGAAAAGCTCATTCAAGGTTTGCATGATCGTCACCAGCGTTGTTTGAGATCGAGGTCTCACCGGTATTGGTCTGTTTTTTTTTATACTGCCTCCTGTAGCGAGTGTGTGTGTGTGTGTGTGTGTGTGTGTGTGTGTGTGTGTGTGTGTGTGTGTGTGTGTGTGTGTGTGTGTG